>ML093038.1:18671-31813 GCA_003697995.1 Taxidea taxus jeffersonii | reverse complement strand
AGGACCAGGAGGGGAATCTGCCTGCTCCTCTTTTGTCCTGTGGTCGGACACTCAATCTGTGTTTACCCGCCTGCTTCCTTCCCCAGGGTGGAACTGACAGACGATCCCTTGTGTCTGGGCCAGGGGAGGCAAGGCTATTTCAGGCTGGTGGGACTAGGGCCACCAAAGTCTGGTGGAAGCAGGTGGCCACGAGCCACCAGGATCTGGGGGCCTGTATCTTCCCCCTTGCAGGGGGGTGGCAAGCGGCTTTTGGAAGGAGCTGTTCTCAGCCGCAGCAGCAACGAAGCCAGGGCCAGAGGAGGCTGGGGGTAGTCTGTGCTTTCTTTCACTCATTCACTTCTTCATTCAATACATGGACACTGGGCTGGGTCCTGGTACATGGCCAGAACAAGATGGATAAGGCCCCTGCCCTTGCAGACTCTTCAGATAATACAAAGAGAGGTCGCTTGAGAAGGTGGTGACAGGTGGAATGATAACATTCACTGAGGACCTACTATGCTTTGTCTGGATTATCTCTTTGAGCCCTTGCAACAACTCTTGTGCTGTTTTCCTGGTGGGGCAACTAAGGCTCAGAGAGACAGAGTAAGTTTCTCAAGTCTACTCAGCTTGGGAGTGGATGCACCGAGAAGGAAATAAAATGAGGATATGTTTGTAATGGGGATGGTGGCATCTACTTGAGATGGGGTGGTCAAGGAAGGCCTCTCTGAAGAGGTGGCATCTGAGCTGAGTCCTGGGGTTGAAAAGGAGCCAGATGTAGAGAGAGAGTCGAGAAAAGTGTGTTCTAGGTAGAGGGGGCAGCATGTGCAAAGGCCCTGAGGCAGGGTCATGCTTGGCTTCTTTGAGGAACAGCAGGAGGTCAGGATGGCGGAGTTGGGGAGATAAGTTGGTGTGGTATGGGACTCATGCACAGTGAGCACTTTGGGTTTTTTTCATAGTGGGGTTGAGGAACCCCTGGAGGGTTTTCAGCAGAGGTGTGGCATGGTCTAATTGATGACCGAAAATCGGTACTGCATGGGGGTCTTCCCAGGATCTCAGCAGCCACCTCCTGCCACTGACTTTGACACTTGTCCAGGGGGGAGAACCATACCTTCCCCTTGCCAGGTAGATCCCCAGACCCTGTGTGACCCAGGGCTCTTTCCATCCTGTCTGCATCTCAGGCTCCCTGTGAGTACTGTGTTGGAGCTGACCACACCCCATGAAGAGTTTGGGTCCCTGTTGATGGCCAGGGTGCCGCTGGTGAGAGGGCTGTTTATTTATGATGGGTCTCTGCTTCCTGTGAGAGAGGAAGGCAACCCCAGTTTCTGTTCAGGAAATTAATTTGCATGATTAAAAGCTGTTTGGCAGTACCTTTGCCTCCATTAGACTCAGAGGCTCCTTAACAACACCTCCCTGCGTGGTATTAGCTCTTACCTCTGCCCCATGGTGGCGGGGGTCATATTTTTCAAACCCACTTCACAGGTGAGGAAGACTGAGGCACAGAAGGCGAAGTGCCTTGCCCAAGGACACACGGTCGAGAAATATCCAGGACTGTTTAGATGCCTGCTCTGCTCTCCCCTGGGCTTGCCCCAGTCTGCCCTCCACACACAGCCAGAGGGGACCAGTCAGAGCTTAAGTCCATCCATGCCGCAGCCCTGCTCAGAGCCCTCCCATGGCTCCTGCCTCCCTCAGTGTAGAAGTGAAGTCCTTGGGATGACCTGGAGGGTCCTGTCTCCTCTCCTGTTAGTCTCTCTTTCTTTCTCATGTAGTTTTTTTTTTTTTAATCAAGATACGATTCACCCGTCATAAACCTCACCCTTTCAAAGCGTGTGATTATTGAGTTTTAAGTATTTTTGCAAAGTGGTGCAATTTTCACCACTACCTAATTCCAGAATCTCCTTTTGCTCCTACTCCCCCCGCCCCAAAGTGACATGCGCCTTTTCTTCTGCTTCATGGTCTTCTCACTGGTTCTGTCTGGGATGCTCTTCCCCCACTGTCCTGTGGCTCACTCCGGCCTGTTCCAGAGGAGATCTTTTGCTGACCACCTGCTTTTCAAAATTAAACTCCAGCCCCACCTCGCCACTTCCTGTCTCCTTTCACTTCCCCGCGGGATTGTTCTCCACCACCTGACACACTGGATGGCTGACCAGCTTAGTGTGGATTGTTTGTCTCTTCCACCCGAGTTTCAGCTCTGGGAGGATAGGGCATTTCTGTCTGTTCGCCTCACGGTAGGCACCAAGAACAGTACCTGGCACATCGTAGGTGCTCATTAAATATTTGTTGATGGAAAACATTTGCTTTTCCTCTGAATATACGTGTATGTTTTCTTACATAAAAGGATGTAATTGTCTTGATTGCTATAACAGCTAAATACTTTTGTGCAGACTTTTGGGGACCTGGGACTAAGACAGTCTCATGCTCTCAAATGTGAGCAAAGGTGGGTGTGGGCTGAGGGCCCCGGTCTGCTGTGTTTGCTCATCAGTCCCCACCACCCAGCCCTTGTCAGCTTTGGGCAACAGAGTGGATGAGTGAAAAGGGGATGAATGAGGCACAGTCTGGTTCCTGCTACTTTCTTAATGAGTGGCCTTGACTTGGGGGAGTGCGGAGGCCAGTGTGGAGAGTGGCTACAGACTGTCCAGGTGTCCTTGGCCTCCTGCCTTTACCGCACTGGGAGGGCAGAGGGAGCTCTGTGTGGTCTCTGCTGCCAGCCGATGGCTGGCCAGACTGTTGCTGGGTGGTTTTGAAGATTGATTTCCCCTTGATCACAATGATAATAAATAAAGTGGCGGGGTAAGTGTCAAAAGCACATTCCCTTCTGTCCATTCAGCCACGATGGTGCCAAGGATGGTAAAATATTTTGCGTATATACCTTGCTATAGGTATTATATATTTCTACATGGGTGCAGAGGTCTAGACACAGAACCCTTGTTCTTGTATGCCATGTTTATGGGCAATATCATACATTTTTTTTAAAGTTAATTTTTCGGTAACTTTTCATTTTTTATTTATTTTTGTAAAAGATTTTATTTATTTATTTGTCAGAGAGAGTGAGCACAGGCAGACAGAGTGGCAGGCAGAGGCAGAGGGAGAAGCAGGCTCCCCGCTGAGCAAGGAGCCCGATGTGGGACTCCATCCCAGGATGCCTGGATCATGACCTGAGCCGAAGGCAGCTGCTTAACCAACTGAGCCACCCAGGCGTCCCGGGTAACTTTTTATTTTGACATGTCCAATCCAGAGCTCCCCTGTGTCCCCTTCACCCAGACTCACCAATCCTTAGCTTTTGTCTACATTTGTTTTTTAATTCTCCCCTTCTCTTTCTCCTCTCCCACCTGCCTCCCCCTACCCCACACATGTACATTGTTACAATTATTATGACTTTTAAAAAAAAGATTTATTTATTTATAAGAGAGAGAGAGAACACAAGCAGGGGGAGTGGCAAGCTGAAGGGGAGGGAGAAGCAAGCTTCTTGCCAAGTGGGGAGTCTGACATGGGGCTTGATCCCAGAACCCTGGGATGATGACCTGAGCCGAGGGCAGAGCTTAACTGGCTGAGCCACACAGGTGCCTCTACAATTATTATGACTTTGATCCATTTGGGAATATTGCAGATGTGATGCCCCTAAGTCATTCTTCGTGTATCTCTTCAGAACACAGATGTTCTCTATGTTCTCATAGCACACTGAGCAAAATCAGGAAATTTAACATCAATACTAACTTATACAATCTACAATCTGTATTCAGATGTTTTCCCAGCAGTGTCCTTTATATCTAGCTCCCCTCCCCTGCCATCCCCATCCCAGGGTCCAGTCCTACTGAGATCCTGTCCCTCTGGTGATTTTGTATGTGCTTTTGACCCCTTGTGCTGACAGCAGAAACTCTTTGCTAAGATGTGAGTCTGCCAGTGCTTGTCTTCGGTTGTGATCACTTCCCAACTCTGGGAGCTGGGACAGTAAACTCTTGGGCCTCAGTTTACTTAGCTGTCAAATGGGGAAGTTGCTTGTTGTATCTTCACACACATTTTACGGAGCATCTGCTGGGTGCCTGGGCCTGCTGTAGATGCTGGGGTACTGCCGTCCAGCGCAGGCAAGCACGCGGGCCCTCGGGGGCTCCCGCTCCCGTGGTCGCTGAGGAGAAAGGCTTCGCTAGCCATGGTGCTGGCTGCGCTGGCTGGGCGGGGGGTGCCTGCCATGCGTTGGCCATCTTTGCTCTCATCACACTCAGTGTAGAACCTTGGGCAACGAGGACCCTTCCAGACAACGAGTGTCACCTTTTGTTACGTTTCGTCCTTGTTTTTTGCATTTGTTTTGGTCTGGGGCCGCCAAGCCCCCTGCCCACACGCACAGCTTTCTTCTCTGGCCTCCTCTGGGGGATTCCTCCCAGGGTTGCACAAGCCTTCTTCGTCATCAGGCCCCTGATGGCTTCATGACGATATGTGGGGGCTTTGTAATGAAACGTGGGCTCCCCACTGCCCAGGTCGGATCCTGGCTCCTTAGTGGCTGTGTCGTGGAGGGCCATGTGCTTCACCTGTGTGTGCCTCAGTGTCCTCTCTCCTGAAATAGTGCTGCCTTCTCTATCAGTGGGGAGGTGAGAAGAGGTAAGATCCATAAAGCTCAAGCAACTGCCCGCAGTGGTAGGTGTTTCACATGTATTAGCTAGAATTCCAGCCATTCTGCTGATACAATGTGAAATATTACGTGAATACATTATTATTATTCACACATTCTTCTTTTCCTTCACACATTATTATTTAAATATTATTATCATTAAATTATAATTTAATTAAAATAAAAATATTTTATTTATTTGGGGGGGCAGACTCCCCGCTGAGCACGGAACCTGACGCGGGACTCGATCTCATCACCTGGGATCACCACCGAGAGTCGGAGGCTCAACTGCCTGAGCCTCCCAGGCGCCCTTGTTGTTATTATTACTTAGACATTCATCTTAGATTGAGTGTTTACATGGTTTCCAGTTTTCCAAAGTGGTCGACCACATGCTTCGTCTTTATTCACGCTTCTAGTTCTTATGCCCATCAAGTAACTGAGGGCTGAACAAGCCTTGGCTCAAACCTTTTGGTTTTAACTAACCCAGAGAAGTCACTGGCAGCTAGTGAAGTCCTAGAATTAGGTTGTAAGAGATGGAAGAGACCAGACATCATCTCACGCATTCGTCTCATTTTTCCAGAAGGGGAAACTGAGTTTCAGAGCCGTTCCATGCCTGACTTGGCTCAGGCTCACCAAGTGAGCTCGTGGCTGAGACAGGATTTGAACACAGGTTTCCTGGCTCCTGTCCCATGATTGTTCTGCTTTTGTCCAACAGCTAAGACACCGTGGAGGACAGAGGGAGGCTTCAGAGGGAGGCTTCAGTCATGTCCAGATGAATCAGAGGGCACCCGTGTGCCCTGGGAAACATCACTCTCAGACTCTGTGACACGAGGGCCCCTAAGTATGGGGTGTATGTGTTGGGGTGGGGGGGCCCATGCTGTGTCCCAGGTCCTGTGCTCGCCGCTGAGGACACAGATGTGATGAAAACAGAGATGCTTACTCTCATTCAACGTCCATGGGGCCATAGAACCTTGGGTTTCCAGCTGGAGGTCCTCTTGCCGCATCAGGCCAATAAATAGACTTTGTCAGGCCTGTACGTGTTTGAAAAATTTTTATTCGTTGCCAACATTGAAAAATCAAGATATTTCATACAAAATCTTACTTCTGGCTTTTTAATCAGAAAATCTATCCACACCAAGTTCATATTCCTATAGGCAGGGCTTGGCTAGAGCTGAATGGCAGCAGTTTTCTTCACTTTGCCACACTTCCCATTCTTCCCTAATGTCCCTGAAATCGAAACCAAGTGGTAGTTGCCATTTATCATTACGCTTGCACTGCTGGTTGTTGTTGTTTTTTTTTTTTTTTTTTTTTTAATGTAGAGTTCAGAGGACAATGGGATATTTCTTCTAACCTTTGTTTCGATCAGGTGGAAAATTAAAAGCCAAAGAAGGTCATGTGTTTTAAGAAAAGTAGGATGTGGCAGATTTCTCTTTGGAAGAAAAAATGTGTTTAATAAGCAAAAATGTGTCTGACAAGAAGAAATGCGCTCCTCTGTGAGGAGGCTGCCACGAAGGACACCCACCTAGCCCCAGCGCCGTACCTGCCGGCTGGCCATTACGCAGTTGAGTTTGACACGTGTGTTCCGGTTTGTGGGTGGGTGGTCCCTTGGGCTCGGCTCTGTGAGCAGATGGGGCGGCGCCCTTAGGGTGATTCCATTACCCCAGCTCCCACCTCCTGGGGCCTGCGGGCAAGTCCCTCTTCTTTTTTGCAACCTCAGCTGTTAAATTGGAGATTCCCACATTCGTCTGTCCTACTTCCCGAATCTTGTTCTGAACTTAGACGTCGTTGGGAGGCCCTGGGGTGCAGACCCCAGAGAGGAAGCAGTGGGTTCCTGGAGGGATGTGAGAGGGCCTCCTCTTGGACCGGAGGGCCCTGATGGCACCCCCGGCAGGCTCCCCGTCCTCCTGTGCTGTGCGGCCCCGCAGTGCCCTCTCCCCAGCCCCCGTTCTCCCACATCTCCGTTTTGAGAGAAGAACCACAAGAGCGCAAACAAAGGATGGCTGTTGCTGGTGGGAGCAGCACATGCTGATTGTCAGCGGTCCTTGGCAGCAGGTGACGGGACGCCCAGCTCAACTGCCTTAGTGCCCATGGGAATGGCTTGGCTGGTGTCGGGGAAGGGTCTGGCCCTTGTCCTGGAGTGGACTCGGGTCGGCCGCCTCGGGTCATGCGGTCGTCCTTGACCGAGTCAGGGAGACGCGGAGTGGCCAAGTCTGGGTGAGGGGCCCACCTGTTCCCCATGGCAGTGAGGGAGCATTAACTTGGTAAAGGAAGACCCCAGGCACTGGGACAGGAAGAGGAGAGGGGGCCTGCGTGCCAGGTGGGAGCATCTCTCCTCACCTCTGCTGGTGCCTCCATCCCAGTTTGGAAGCCAAATTGGAAGCCATTGCCTTCTCCTGAGTCGTCGGTTCCCAGTGAAACCTGTTGTCACCTGGCCTGCCTGTAGCACCTCCCACGGCTTTTCTAATTCCTACCTTCAAAACCCTGTTCATACTCTGCTTCCTTAAGAGGTCTTCCTTCACTGTCCTGGCTCTTTCCATGGTTCTAATAATTGTACCAGGGTCCATAGGTATGAGGTGTGGTGCTCAGTGGACGTGTCTCAAGCAGTGTGGCCTCCTGGAACCTCATGGGGAAGGCTGCCTCTGTTGCCTAGGTTACCTGTTTTATACACAAGGAAGCAAAGGTTGAAAAGGTTCAGCAACCTGCCCAGAGTCACACACATCCTTTTCTCTTCTGGCAGACCCTGCTGGATACATTTTGTCTTCTCTGAGGCCACGCAGCCTGGGTTTGAATCCAGCCTCTGCCCCTTCTAGGTATTGTCACCCTCGGGAAGTGACTTAACTTTTGTCTCTGGGAGAAGAACATTTCAGGCACAGGGAACGGGAAGTGCAAAGGCCCTGAGGTAGGAACATGTTTCAGGAAGGAGGTCAGCATGGCCTGAGCAGAGTGAGCCAGGTGGAGAGTGAATTGGAGGTGAAGTCAAGGAGGTAGCAGTGAGAGTAGGGAGGCTGGTGGCCAGATTGGGCAGGGCCTTGTGGGCTACTGTAAGGATTTTGCATTTCACTTTGGGTGAGGTGGGGGTCCTTGGGACTTCTGAATTGTGGAGGGACAGAATCTGACTTCATTTTCCCAGGGCCCCTTTGGCTGCTAGTGGAGAATGGACTGTAGAGGGGCAGGATGGGGGCAGAGGGAGGAGGCTCCCATGGTTGCCAGGGAGAACAACATGGCAGCTGAAGCCTGGGGTGTTCTGTGGGTGGTTAGAAGTTACTTAATTGCCTCTTCTTTGTGCCCCTGTGTTATTTAGTAGTTGTGTGACATTGGGTCCTGGCTTTATCTGATTGAGTCTCAGTTTTCTCATCTATAAAATGGGGTTAATGATGTGACCTCTCTTATCAGGCTCTGGGAATGAATTATATGAGGTGATGAATGCACAGTGCTTCCTGGAGTGCCTGGCACGTCATACAGCTCAGCAGATATTCATGGAATGAGCCAGTGAGCGAAGGATGCGGAGTTTAGGGCTGCTCCAGCTCTGCCCAAAGCATCTACCCCTAGGGTCAGCCCAGGAGTGGGAAGTATCCTGTTCTCCTGTTCTCCCCCGATTCTTTTTTTTTAAAGATTTTATTTATTTGTCAGAGAGAGGGAGCACAGGCAGACAGAGGGGCAGGCAGAGGCAGAGGGAGAAGTAGGCTCCCTGCCGAGCAAGGTGCCCGATGTAGGACTCCATCCCAGGACTCTGGGATCATGACCTGAGCCGAAGGCAGCTGCTCAACCAACTGAGCCACCCAGGCATCCCTTCTCCCCCGATTCTACTCTCCTCCTCCCCACACACGGAGATTTGAATGAACAGAACCTAGAATGTTCTGGCAACAGTCACTCTCGCTTTCCTAGTGACAAAGGCATCTTTGTTAGGTCTGGGTGTGAAATCCATTTCAGAAGTGAGGATAGTGCGGGCTCAGGAGTCAGCTTGTGAGGATGGGGAGGGGCTTGGGAGGAAGGCATCTCAGGGCCCAGTAGATGGATCATCCTCTGGCCTTCTTTGGGTCCAGAATGCTCTTGAATTGGTATTTTGTGCAGTGAGAGCTATGTGGACGTTTCTGCTGACTAACCCGGCAACATTACCTTTGGTAGCGTTACCGCTGGCTGTCTTTGACACACTCAAAGTGATAAAACCCAGTGCTGGCATGGCTGCTGGGACACAGGCATTTCCATATGATGCTGGTGGGAGTGTTGACGACTGGTATCTTTTGGGACTAGTAGTCTGGCAGTGTCTTTAGAAATAAAAATAAACCCCCTCCCCATAATATCCTTTAATTCAGTTCATTTGGGAATCTCCCCTATAGAACCAAGAAACAAAGCATGTAGAAGCGTAAGTTACAAAGATATTTATTTCAGTTTTGTTTATAAATGGCCAGAGAAAAGGAGGGCAGGGAAGCCACATTAATGGAGAAAATTCTGGCTAAGATTGTTGTTTATTCATGTGTTGGGATATCAGGCAGCTGTTGAGAATGGGCTTGATCTCCTCTTGACAGGAAGGGCTGTACGTGCTGTACTGTTCAGCAAGAAAGGGTAAGTTGTGAGTCACATGTAGAGTGTGATCCCAATTTTGTAGAAAAGATAAATACAACAACACTAGGACGCACACCAGAAAATTAACATTGGGGGTCTCGGGCTGATAATGAGGAGGGGTGCAGAGAAGATATTTGATTTATCTTTGTATTTTTTTTTCCATTGCTTAACCAGTTATTATTTTTTTTAAAGATTTTATTTATTTGTTTGACAGACAGAGATCACAAGTAGGCAGAGAGGCAGGCAGAGAGAGAGAGGAGGAAGCAGGCTCCCTGCAGAGCAGTGAACCCAACGTGGGGCTCGATCCCAGGACCCTGAGATCATGACCCGAGCCGAAGGCAGCGGCTTAATCCACTGAGCCACCCGGGCGCCCCATGCTTAACCAGTTATAATGAACACATTATTTCTCAAATTTCTCAAATTAAGATAAACTAATAATAAAAAGATAAAGAGAATTCCTGGCTTCTCACCCGCTGTAAGACCTGTGTATCTGTAATATTGGGTCAAAGACAGACTCCTGTGGTGTTTTGGGAATCAGGATAGTGGGGTGGTTGGGACCCCTTAGGTTACACCTGGGCCCTGGATTTGAAAGTTGGACACAGATCTTTCCCTCTATGGAGCTGACGTGCTGGGCGGCCTCGAAACTGTACCTGGGACAGCGGTTCACAGAGAAGGGCTATTTTCGCCCCCTGCCCGCGTCGGGGACCTTTGGCAATGTCTGTAGACATTCTTGGCTGTCACAGCTGGGAAGGCAGGGTGCCCCTGGCATCTCGTGGGTGGAAGCCAAGGTTGTTGCTGAATGTCTTGCAGGGCCTGGGACAGCCCCCGCAACTGTGATCTGGCCCGAAACATCAGTGGTGCCATGGTTGAGGATCTGGGTTCGATCATTGTCTGGCCCAGTGGGTACTAGCCAGTCTCCCGCACTGATGACATGGGTGTCTCTGTATGGGTCACCCATCCGACAGGCAGGGTGCCTTTCTCGCCTCTCAGCTCGGCGCCTGCACTGTCCCAGCTGCTTTCACTGTGACGCCGTGGGCCAGGACGTGTCGGGCCTTTGTCACACCTTCCATGCTGGCAGCTGTGGAAGGCGGGGTGGTGGCGGTTGGTGGGGGGTGGTTTCTTTATTTCTGCTCATGAAAAGCCATGTTTCACAGCAGCGTGTCGTGTCTACAGCCTGGGACCTGTGTCGGGCTGAGGTGGCCCTCAGAGCCCCTTGCATCAGCTTCGTCCCTCTCTGACCCTCAGTTTCTCAGTGGGGCAATGGAGCAGGGTGGGGAGCTAATTCTTACCCTGCTGACCTCTATCAGAAGCAGGGGGGTGATGCATGTGGAACTGCCTTGTCCCCAGCAGTTAATTTCAGAGCTGAGGTCATCAGGCCTCTTTGTCACTCTCTTTCCCCAGCTCACATTCTGGGAGGCTGGCGGGTGCTGGAGCCCAGTGACAAGGGGATGGGGATGATTCGTTCCCTCTCTCCCTTTGTCTTTCCTCATTCTTCTGTGGTTGAGGTCCTCTTGTTCACTCATGATAAATGAGTGACATTTTTGCTGACATTTCCCAAAAGTCTATTTCCCGTGCTGACCTCTGCCCTGACCTCCAGGTATCTATATCCAGATAACAGTGGGCATCTCTGCTTGGGTATCTGGTGGGCATCACAGACTCCGTGTTTCCTCCAGCTCACCCTGTTCAGGGGCTCCTCCTGTCTAGTTAGTGGCCCCTCCGGCCTCCCACTTACTCGGGCACATCGGGCACATTGCTGGAGCTATCACCACTCTGCTTTTCCCCTTATATCCTACATCGGGAAATCCCGTTAGCTCCACCTTCAAAAACTCCCCAGAATCCGGCCACTCCTCATACCTCCACAGCAGCTGCCCTGGTTTCTGCCACCATTGTCTCCTGCTGGGACTGGTGCAGTCACCTCCTCTCTGGTCCCCTCTCTCATTGCCCCCTGAGAGGTGGTTCTCCACACGCATCTTGTGTAAGTCACATCACATTCCTCTGCTCAAAACCCTCCCATGGCTCCTACCTCACTCAGTATAAAAGTCACAGGCCTGAAGATGACCTAGCTGGCCCTTCAGTATCTGGTCTTTCCTTTCCCCGTGTTTACCTCTCTGACCTTATCTCCAAACATACCTAACATAGTCCAGCCCCAGGGCCTTTGCACTTGCTGACTGCGTGGTCTAGAGCATTCCTCAGGTATCCATGTGGTTTGTTACCTCTTTAGGTCTCTGCTCAGATATCTCACTTTCTCATGGCAGCCTTCCCTGACCTCCCCATCTAAAAATTGCACCTCCTCCCTGTGCTCCCTCTCCCTTCTCCATTGCATTTCTATTTTGCTCACTTGTTTGATTGTCTCCCCCCTCCCCCCTCACTCGAATTTGAACTCCTAGAGAGCAGGGATTTTTATCTCTCCTGTTCCCTATTGTTCCCAGACCTAAAATAGTACCTGACACCTAGTGGGTACTCAGTAAATATTTGTAAAGGAAGGAAGATCATTCATTTGCTGTCCCTTATCTCCTGAGATTATGTTATATACCCAGACTTCTGACATAGAATATATGGACACCAGGGACAGAGCTAAATCGTACAATGGTGTGTGTCCTCAAGGAGTTACAGTCCAGGGGAGAGAATGGGCACATAAGTAATGGCAGTTCAGGATGGTAAGTGCTTTAACATATATATTGAGCTATATCAGGACTCTTTAGATTGTAAATGACAGAACCCCCAATTCAAAGGGTCCCAAGTTAAAAAAAAAAAAAAAAAAGAAGACTCTTATGGGTTTACTTAGGAGTAATGGCTTCAGGTGTAGTTGGATCCAGGTGCTTTCTGGCTTCACCCTTAGGTCATTTACCCATCCCTGAACCAAGGATTGCCCATCCAGGAGCCCAGAGCTCTGACTGGTCAGGCCTGGGGTCATATGTTTGTCACTGTAGATGGGGGTGAGGCTCAGCTCCTCCATAACCATGTGTACCAAGATTGGGACTCAGGATGGCTTTCAGGAGGTCACATTTCTGGGAGCTGCCAAAAAGGTGGATTTCCCATATATTCTCAGTGATTTTGGGGGTATGTGGCCCTGTGTATTGCAGGTGGCTGGGAGCAGAGTGGGGGTGCTGCAGGTTTCCTTGTGACAGGTGCCCCCCTTCCTCTCCCCGCACACCCCTCCTTTGCCCCATCACCCCGCACTTTATAAGTGCTTCTGGCTGTCTGCCTTTCCACCATCCTCCCTTGCCTGTATCACAAAGGGGCTCCAGATGGTGCGGCTCTCGGGGAGTCTGCCATGCAAATCTGCCAGGTTCCTACCCCCCTTTTTCCTCCCCTCCTGCATATGCTGACTGTGGGCTTCTCCGATCCTATTTTGGGCCTGAGGGAGGAGAGATGCTCGGGGTCCCTGGGACTCTTTCTAGCCCATGGTGCTGGGAAGCCATGTTTTACCTACTTTGGCCTTTTGGTTCCCAGAGATGCCCTGAACCAGACTGGCCTGCTATTACTCACCTATCCTGGGTCTAAAGCAGGATATCTCAAATTTTACTATATATTCAAACCACCTGGGGACCTAATTAAAGTACAGCTTCTGGGTCAGCACGTCTGGGGGGAGGGGGCTGAGAAGCTGCATTTCAGATGAGCTCCCAGGAGGTGGGAGGCATGTACTGCCAGTCTGGGGGTCTACAGTACCTTCTTAGGAAAGTGGCTCGCTCACTCCCTGTGCCCCAGCCTGGCTCAGATCCCCCTTTGCTAGCTCTTAGGCCTGCCTGTCTTCTGTCTTCTGTCAGAGCCCTTGCCACAGAGGGAATGGGTGATTCACACACCATGTTGGACCTACTTTAAGCTCTAGGAATCTTGTTTTCTGCTGTCTTTGTACTGTCAGCAACTATCATTTAAGGTCTTACTGTTACTCCAGCCAGGTACTGGGGAAGCGGCCGTGAATGAAACAGAAAATCCCTGCTCCCCTAGATCTGACATTTAAGTGGGGAGAGATGGACAATAAATAAGGAAAACCCTACAA
>ML093038.1:0-13671 GCA_003697995.1 Taxidea taxus jeffersonii | reverse complement strand
CCTTGTCCTGGGTAGGCTGGGAGGGGCTCTCTCCCCTTTGATAACATGCTTCGAAGTAAAGAGTAGGTCATGGTGTCAGCTACGCCTTGAGTGGAATTCCGCTTCGCTCCCTACCACTGTGTGACCCCGAGCAGGTTACTTCACCTCTTAGTGCCTCAGTTTCCCTCTCTGCTTTTTGGGGCGTGATTGTAGTACCTGCCATGGGGGTTTTGTGAAGCTGAATTGAGATGAGTATAAAGCCTTTGCGGCTCAGTGGTTGTATTTAAGTTGTCTGGGGTGGGGCCCAAGTGGACTCTGGGGAGAAGCTGAGAGAGGTTCTGAAGGCTGGGCCTGGGGCCTTGCAGGTCCCTCCCTCCCCCACAGCAGGCTTCAGAGTCTGGCTGGCTCCCTCCTCCACCACATCAAAGCTCCCCACCAGCTGCCTTTATAGCAGGGTCTGCCAGGCCCCCGGTGCAGAGGCAGATCACAGAAGATCCTGTCTGGATGCGGGGTGGCTGTGGCAGGGGACCCTTCTTCCAGCAGCCCGTATGCCTCCCACGCAGCCCGGAGGATGACTGATGGTCTCTTGGGTTTCGATCTAGCCAGCCCATCACTGGTCCTCTTGAGGGTGGATAGAAGAAGCCTACAGGGCAGTGGGACCCTGAGAGGCTGGCCAGCCTCTCTAAACGGGGCTGCCAGAACCTCCCCGTGGGGTGCATGGGAGAACCCCCCAGCTTGGACTGTATGCACAGAATTCACGTAGGACAAAACCAGATCCCTGGATGATGGTGTTTGAAATCTTTTACTTGGACCCAGCTAGTGCTTTGAACACACGCGGGGGTGTATGGAGCTCGCTCTCTAACCTTAGGATGGTGCAGACAGGGTCCCCAGGTGGACACAGCTTCAGAAGGGGATTTCCAGCTCTTTCCTCTTTCTGTCCTGCCTTGCTGTCTTCATGGGGGAGGGGGTGGGGCAGCTCTTCGGGCAGTGAGCCCCAGCTACCCCCAGCTCAGCGTGCAGGGTTGTCTTTGGAGAATTAAGTGGGAGAAAATATGTGGGCTCTCCAGAAGTGAGTCGTTTCTTTTACATTGAAATTAAAATTTTATTTGGTTCTGTCTCCAGACTTAAGTCAGTGTCTTGCACAGATCTGAAAAGATTTCAACTTGCTCCTAGAAGGAGAACCAGATACCTCACTCCCCACAATCTAATTTAGTTGGTTGACAGTAACTGTAGTAGATGCATTTTAGTGAGCCTGTACTATGTGCCAGAACCCCGCAGGTCCTTGTTGCCTGGCAGATGTGCCCCAGGGGCCAGCAGACTTGACCTGGGCTCTTGGGTCTTCCCCAGAGCGGCTGTGTCAGAATCTGGTTTTCCGAGCAGTGAGCAGGTCAGTCACAAGCATGCTGCAGTTTGAGAAATGTCAGTGTGGGTGTTACTCACTCCTTCAGTCCCTACAATCACCCCATGAGGGAGGGCTCCTTCTTACTAAAGAGGACACTGAGACACAGAGAGGCTCCCGTGGTTAATGGAGTCTATAGAGAGGCGCCTGGCCCCAGAGCCCTGTTCTTGAGCATTGTGCTGTGACTGCGCAGGGGTGCGCCAGCTGAGAACATGGAAAGGGAGTGGGTGATTCTGATTGGGGTAGGGTCAGCCCCTGTGGCAGCCTGATTTGAGTTGGACCCTCGGAGAAGAGGAAGCTCTTGCCAGCAGAGGAGTAGGCCTGCTCTGTCCCTGGAGTGCTACTCCATTTGGCCCACGCCTGGGCAGAGGCCCTTACTCTCTGCTCCGGCTTCAGGAGCCGAGTGGGATCCACCCTCCTTGTCCTACTGGGGAGCCCAGGGGAAGCAGGGAGGGCTTGGCCAGTAGCCCAAGAGCTGGTCAGTAGCACCTGCTTACTGTAATATAGGATGGGCCAGTGCTGGAATTAGATATGATTCAAGAAGAATAGGAATAATTTTTCATGAATTAATCAAGTCCTTATTCTTTATTGAGGAGGGGAGGAAGTTCTGTCTTTGACGGGGGAGCTCAGGAAAGGCCCGATCCAGGAGCAAAGCCATGGATAATGAGCGGGAGCTGGTGTATGACGGTTTGGGGTAAGGGCTCCGGGGAGGAGAGTGTGGGCAAAGCCTGGGAGGTGGGCGAGAACTTGGTGAGTGTGAAGGGCGGTAGGTGCTGGAGTGGAGAGAGGGAAGCTGGGAGGTGAGGATGTGGCATCGTGCAAGGTCTGGCAGGTAAAGGTGAGGGGCTGGGACTTCCTCCGAGTTCAGCTGGCAGCCATGAGAGGCTGGAAGCAGGGCAGAAGTGTGGTCTGATTTATGTTTTAAGAGGGGCTGCTTAGGTTGGAGTGTGGAGTCCGGGCTATAGGAGAAGCGAGGCTGGTTGGGTGGCGGTGGGTGGCAAAGGATGGTGGTGGCCTGGGCCAGGAGGCAGCGCAGAAAGAAGATGAGAGATTTAGGATGGTGATGGAGCTGGCTCAGACTTGAATTGGTGGTGGAGGAATGTGGGTGGTGCAGCTCTTCAGTGGAGAGGAAATACCACTTTGACTGGTGCAACCTGGAAGGCTTCCTGGAGGAGGTGGAGACTCTCAGGGTAGGAGGGACAGGCTTGGGGACATTCTGGAGGTAGGGATATCACGAATGAGGGCAAAAGTGAGTTCATGTGAAGGGCAGGAGATCGGTTTATGTAACCTTTTTCCAACCCTTGAAGGTCACGGAATGAGCTCAGTTTTCCCTGGGGTTTTGAAACTAGAGAAAAGGTTGAGGGTCAAAGGTTTGGGCCATCCCCTTGAGTGGCGGTTGGGGGGTGGTGGTGGTGGAAGAAGGCAGCTTAGGGAAAGTCAGAATAGCCAGGCAGAGGAGAATTTTCAGGCTCTTAGCACTGGCCCTGGCTGGACTGAGGCCCTGACTGTCCTTGGGCCTCAGTTTCCTGAGGCATCAAGTGGGGTCACAGTGAGGTACAGAGTGAGCGTGCCAGCGGCCTGGCACGCTGGAACAGGATGCCATTCCAGGGCCTGATGCCCCTGTGCCACAGCCAAGAGCAGCTTGGTTTGCAAAGCAGCGCTTTCTGGGTGAGAACAGAGCTGTTTGAGGAAGGCGACAAGGAGGGGTGCGGGGGGATCTTTCTCTTTTCTCTCTGGGGAGATCATTGAGGAGGAGCGGGCACACAGAGGGGCAGTGAACAGAGACAGTGCTGTGGGCCTCTTTTTTGGGGGGTGGGATGGGGAGCGGGAGCTAGGTCAGCTGTATGGGCCACTTAATACCCATGAACTTGCAATTAAATGCGGAAGTGGGAGACAAGGAGGTGGTAAAAGGGGATATTGTTCCCAGCTCCGGCTGGAGCCCTGGGGAAATGGCCAGCCTCCAACATGAATGGGCTTCAGTGTCCTGGGGGGGCTGGGGGAGAGCAGGGGGCCGTCATTTGGCCCTTTGTCCTGCTCTGCTGGACCCAGCCACAAAGGGCAGCTTGATTCCCATTCAGCTTCTTTTGGGGGGGGGTGCGGAGGAGGGGAGGCTGGACCCCAGCTTGGCTCCCTCCCAGGACTCAAGCAAAGAGTTCACTCTGGGAATGGGGGGAGATGATAGAATTTGGGGGCTCTCTAGAAATCCCCCTCTTACCATGATTGAACCTTTTTTCCCCCATAAAAAATTTTTAACTAAAAATTTTAAGGTGTATTTTGCATGCAAAATGTACAGTATTAGATGCATGACTTGATAAATTTTAACATACGATTTGTCCATGTAACCAGTACCCACACTGGGTAGCAAAAATTGCCAGCACCCAAGAGAGGGTTCCTCTCCGTCCAGATTCCCTAAAGTATCCACTGTCCTGATTTCTATGATCAAGATTTTGCTTGTTTTTGAACTTTGTGTGAAACGGAGTGATACAGTATATGCTTTTTTTGTGTCTTTAAATTAAAAATAGGATAACTACACCCGTATAACCGAGTGTATGTGTGCAGAGAAAAGCTATGTATGCTGCCTGAATAATCTTGAGTAATCTTTTTTTTTTTTTTTTTTGGGTGTGTGTAGTATATGCAATCGTCCCCATGGTCCAAATTAAGAAGGCATAAGTAATGCAGAGTGAAAAGTCCCAAAACTATGGAGACAGTCAAAAGATCAGCGGTTGCCAGGGGCTGGGGGCTGGGATAGGGAGGAGATGCAAAGGAGGATTTTTACGGCAGTGAAAGGACTCCATGTGATAGCATAATGACGGATGCGTGTCATTCTGCATCTGTCCAATGACACCATCACCGGGGAGCCCCAGTGTAAACCGTGGGCCTGGGTGATGGAGATGAGTCAGCACAGGTTCAGGGATCGTAACAAATGGACCGCTCTGGTGCGGGACGCTGGTAACGGGGGAGACCGTGCCTGTGCAGGGGCCGAGTGTCGAGGGGAAACTTCTGTACCTTCTGTATGTTTTGCTGTGAACCTACAACTGTTCTTACAAAGAAAAATAGTCTTAAGAAAAAAAAAAAAAGTCAAAGCCAGCCGCGGGCCCCAATTTCACATAGGACCTTCTGGTGGTCTAGACTTGGCCCTTTTGTTCCCCAAGTGGTGACTTATTGTACTTAAATTTCTGCACTTGTCTTTGGCCCCTTTTCATCCTGTGTCATGGAGGTTGTTCCGTAAGAGTACGGAGAATTCCACTGGATGGTTTGGTTGTGCGGCTTTTCTTCTTTTCTTTCTTAATTTTTTGTTTTTTAAGCTGGTCCCCTTTTGCTGGACAGAGCTCGCACCCATCTTTTGCCATTACCAATGACGTATGGCAGACACAGGCCACTTCATACCTGTAGGCTTATGCATTTTTTTTTTTTTGGAATGAAATTTTTGGGTTAAAGGGTATATGCACTTTAATTTTTTAAAAAGATTTATTTATATATGGGAGGTGGGGGGAGCGGCAGAGGGAGAGGATCTGCCGGCAGACTCTGGCTGACCATGGAGCTGGCTGAGGGGCTCGATCTCACAACCCTGAGATCATGACCTGAGCTGAAACCAAGAGTCAGACACTTAACCGCCTGAGCCACCCGGCCAACCCTGCACTTAGAGTTTTTCATTCATCTTAAATTACGCGGCCGTTATGAATGCGGTCTCTTTGTAGGAAATTAAGCCATTACGGAGGAGGTGACCCTCCCCTTCCTGTTCCTGGTTGCCGCCACCTCTAGTTTCTCTGGTTACTAGTCTCCTGTGTCGCCTTCCAGGTCTTTCCCTGTGCTCATGTCATTGGCATCGTGAACACGGAACGCGGGAATGGCAGGGCATGATTTTTCATGTGTGCATTTGTTTGGAGAACAGGCCGCAGACCGAGGATGTGGGCTCTGGAGCCAGGCTCTGGGGTTTGACTTCTGGCTCCAGCCTTCATCTGCTGCCTGCGGGGATCACCGAGCACCCTACGGCTGGCTTTGTTCCCCAAACGTATAGGTCCGGGGTACCTTTTTGTGTTGTTTCACACGGTGCTGGCTCCTTCCTTCTAACTTCTGCCTACTGTTTTGTAGGGCAGTTATGTTGGAGTTTGTGTCTGTTCCCCTCTTGCTGGGCATCTAGGTGGTTCTTGTTCTTCTGTATCGGGAGTTCTCAGAGCCAGCTCTAATGACCATTTGGGCTGCGTAATTCTCGGGCGTGGGGGGCTGTCCCGGGCAGTATAGGGGGCCTAGCAGCATCGCTGGCCTCTCCTCCCTACATGCCTGTCGCACCTCTCTCCCCAGTTGGGACAAGCAGACCTCCTGTCTCCACATGCTGCCAGATGTAGCGCTGAGAAGGGCTGCGGGGAGTGTTCTTGTCCAGTCCTCTCGGTGCTCTTGGGGCAGGGTCCTCATTGTTGTATTCCCCTCCCACAGGTAAGGAAGTAGAGGCCCAGAGAGGTCAAGTCATTTGCTTGAGCTCACACAGCACACATGTGGCAGAGCCAGGGTTAGAGCTCACGCTTCTTCTCATTTGGGGGGAGGCCCTCCAAGCGCCGGCCGTAACGCTGGGCTGAGCTGGGTGCTTAGCAGGTGACGGAGCAGACCTGAGCCCCCACCCTCATCCACGTAGGGTTCTCGCAGGAGGGACAGACAGACAGCATGCCAATCATCTAACGGGTACTTGGCATATCAGGTGGTGGTGAGGGGAAGGAGGAGAAGAATTAGCCCAGCAATGCCAGCTGACATTTGATTTGATATTTTACAGTCATGACTAGTGTGTGTGGGGGGGGTTCAGTACATCAGTTACAGAAACTGAGGAGTTTTATGTGATTAACTCGCCGAGTCCTCCCCTCCTCTCAGCTCCCTTTGAGATACCATTCGTGTTTTCCCCATATAGCAGGTGGGAAAACCAAGGCACAGGGGGGTGAAGTCCTTTGCTAGAAGTGGCAGAGCGGGTTCGAGAAGCTGGGCTGTTAGAACTCAGAGCTCCTCTGCAGCCCAGTCCTCAGGCCCATGCTAGCACCTACTTCCTGGGGGGCTGTGGGGGTCACCGGGCTGACAGCGCAACTCAGGAGTGTGGTTTGTGTGCAGGTAGAGATGGGAACTGTGAGTGAGTGTTTAAACTTCCATAGCAATTGGGCAGAGTACTTTTATGCCACTTTAGGCCAGTACTAAAATAATTAGGCTTGCAGTTTCTTTTTGTTTTTCAAAGAATTCGTTCTTATTGCATTTTACAAAAGCCAAAGCCCCAGACAGATTGGAAATTAGAGGAAAAAAAAGAGCTCTTCCTAACACAGGTGGAGGCAGACTGTGGGAGGCCGGGGCCAGGGCTGAGAACACACCCTGGCTCGTAGTAAGTCCTTAGTAAGTAGGAGCTTTATTTTTCATCTGTTACTCTCACATTTGGTTCTCTCCATCCACGCTCCTTGCCCCTGAGAGCTCTAGATCAAGCTGAGGCATTTTCTCCCCATTTGATGGATGAGGAAATCAAGGCCCAGGCGGGTTGAGTACTTAGAATGCTCTGGCAGGGTCTGAATGCTGGGGACCTTCTCTTTACTGGCTGCCCCTCTCCAGCTCAGGCAGCTGGGTAGGCCCTGACCTGCAGGTCATCCCTGGAGGTATGGTGGGACCCCTGGCTAAGCAGGTGCTAGAGAGAGGCTTATCTTCTCTGAGGCTGTAGGTGGCTGGGGCCCCTCTTAGGGAACCATCCCCGGCACCTCATCAGCTCCCCTCTTTGTCTCTGTGGCCATGGCAACTTGGCTGGACGCTGGGAACTCCCAGCCCCAGCCCCCAGCCTGACCAGCCTGCTTCCTCTGCTGAGGCTTCCCTGGCAGCTCCTGCCTGGCCAGGGAAGCTGCCCCCACCTCCCACCGATGAGGTGGCCCCTGCTGGGTCTCCTCTCTTTCTCTCGACCTCTCTGCTTCTGCTTTGAGGCGCTCTTGTTCTCAGTCATCTTTCATTCTTCCTTTCTTTCTTGGCATTCTTTCCCAAATCTGCCTCCAGCCTCCCTCTGGGGCTCCTTGTCAACTTGAGTCTGTTCCTGCCCTTCCCTTCTCTCTGTTTTTCTGCCTGTCTTATTCTTTGTGCCTCTGTCTCTCCTGCTCTGTATCTGGCCTCTAATGCATCATTTGTAGCTTGGTCCTGCCTTGAGAATGGGGCTGGTGCAGAGCCCCCTGCTGCAGGACCCCCTTGAGGACCTTGCTGTGCTCAGAAAAAGGGCCATGCTTTATAAGGGCTCATTTGCAGAAAAGCTGCAACCCTGGTCCCAGCCCCCAGCAACCCAGTGAGACCCTGCTGCTCTGGGACAGGGGGAGAGGGGCCCATGAAGGGATCTGTCCATGAGGGTTGGGGTTCTGTTGTCCCGTAGGGGCTCCTCCTTGTGAGAGAGGGATTTCTCTAGCCTGGTGAGGTCATCTTCCCATCTGGTCAATAAGGTATCCTCCTGCCGAATGCAATGGTGTCCTGGTCAGACCCTCTTAGGAGGAAGTGGGCTGCTGAGCTCCCCGGCTCTGACATCTGAACCGATTTCGTGAAGGGCTTGGACATGGAAAACCCAGAATGTTTTCTTCCCATGCACCTGGGAGAGGGCCGATTCCCACTGGGGGTCGTTAAAGTCATCACTTATTAATGGTCACAGCTGTCCTCATAGATATGAATAAATAATGCTTCACTACATGCCCTAGACTTGTAGGATCCTTGAGGACCTTGGAAGGATCTAGAGTAAGAGTCATCCCAGCCTGGCCTTTGACTGGAGCTCAGAGAGAGGAAGTGATTAGCCTGGGTGAGGTTGGAAAACCCGGATGCCCACGGCGCCGCGGAGGAAAGCAGTCAGGTGTAAGAAAGCACATCACCCTTCCTGCCCGTGTCTTCTCTTTCTCCACTTTCAGCATCAACGTGGATATAGAGACATATTTATCTTCAATCTCACTGGGCCTTGGTTTCTTCATCTATAAAATGGGGATGATAACATCTATCCCATAGATGTTTCTTTTTTTATTATTTTAAAAATTTTTATTTATTTTATTTTTTTTAAGATTTTATTTATTTATGTCAGAGAGAGAGAGGGAGCGAGCACAGGCAGACAGAGTGGCAGGCAGAGGCAGAGGGAGAAGCATACTCCCTGCCGAGCAAGGAGCCCTATGTGGGACTCGATCCCAGAATGCTGGGATCATGACCTGAGCCGAAGGCAGCTGCTTAACCAACTGAGCCACCCAGGTGTCCCTATTTATTTATTTAAAAAATATTTTATTTATTTATTTGACAGAGAGGTCACAAGTAGGCAGAGAGGCAGGCAGGGGGGGCGGAGCAGGCTCCCCACTGAGCAGAGAGCCCGATGCGGGGCTCGATCCCAGGACCCCGAGATCACGACCTGAGCCGAAGGCAGAGGCCTCAACCCACTGAGCCACCCAGGCGCCCCTATAGATATTTCTTTTTCTAAAAACATGTAAGAATTGAGATAGAATTCACCCACCATAAAATCCACCCTGTTAAAGTGTCCACACCAGTGGCTTTTAGTGTATTCGCGGGGCGGTGCACCATCCCTGTGTTGTCCCTCCAGAGCAGTGTCATCACCCAGAAAGAAATGCTGAACCCATTAGCACTCACGCCCCTTCCTCCCCTCCCTGACCCCCGGCAGCTGCCACTAATCTGCTTTCTGCGTCTGTGGGTCTGAACATTTCATATGAAGGGAATCCTACAGGATGTGGCCTTCCGTGTCTGGCTCCTTTCACTTTGCATCGTGTTTTCAAGGTTCATCTCTGTTGTAGCGTCTGTTGTCCTTCATTCCTTTTTTATGGCTGAATAATATTCTGTTCATACGGCTGTATCACATCTGGTTTATGCATCCGTCCAGTGACAGACGTTGGCTTGTTTCCCACTGTTTGGCTCTTATGAATAGTGCTGCCAAGAACATTCACGTGCAAGTGTTTAGGTGGACATAGGTTTTCATTTCTCTTGAGCCTATACCTAGGAGTGGTGTTATGGGCTTTTTGGGAAGATCAGTTAAAACCATAAGAGTACAGCGCTTAGGACGGGGCAGGTACTAGATGTGGGCTAGCTCTTACTGTTACCAAACAGTGCCTCAAGTCCTCGGCTGTGGTGTTGGGGGGACAGCAAGGCTATCGAACACTTACTGAGTGCTTCTTGGGTGCCAGGCACTAGTCCCATGGAGTGGCTCCTCTTTTGCAGATGAGGAAACTGAGGCAAAGGAGCATTAATTTGCCCAGGATCGCATACTGAGGAGATGGCAGAGTCCAGATGCTAGCAAGCCCTATGGTCTGGCTCCAGAGCCCATGCCCATGCCCCTGACCCCAGGTTTCTGGAGAATGGGAGAGCACATGTCCTTGCCCTGTGTCCGAAGTCCCATGTAAAGAGGTAGCTACTTCTCAGCCCAGAGCAGTGGTTTCCATGTGGGAACACGAGCCCAGTAGGGCCAGATCTCCTGACTTTTTAAGGATGTTTCCCAACAGCCGGAAATGTAGAGTTTTTGGTATGAAATCATCGATTTTTTAAAAGTTGGCAACTCAGTCACATTTTCAACAAGCACTGCGTTGGCCAAACAAAACACGTCTGTGGGCCAAACCTGTGGGTTGCCAGTTTGTACACTCTGCCCCGAGGGCAATGTCGCTGGGGGGGAGGGGGCATATCTGGGCATTGACTGTAATACCCTGGACCCTTGGACCTCTGGACCTCGGGCACCTGCCTTCCTTGGGGGTTTCTGTTTCTCGTCTGGGCCAGTCCTGTTGAAATTTGGTCCCTCACTGGCATGGCAGGTTTGTTGAGGGCCCCGGTGGTGTCTGGTTCTTTTTGGGATTCCTCCCTTTCATCCCCAGGGTCATAAAACCCTGGCGTGCTCATACTGGGTGCTGGATATGTAGATAGTCCTTGCCTCTGACTTTAGGAGTTCATTGTCTTCCTCCAGCTAGAATCCACCTGGTCCCGCAGGGCCTGGGATCCCGTTTCCATCCCTGGTTCAGACTTAGCCCTGCCACCTCTCAGCTGTGACCTCGGGCAAGCTATTTAACCTCTTCGTGCCTCAGTTTTCTCATCTGTACGCCTGCACAGTGGGACCAATACATTATTTCAAGGACTAAGATGTAAATTGTGATCAGGGGCACGTGGAGCCTGGCATCCCGGTCAGCCAGCTGTGCTGTTGCACTGGTATACAGTGGTGGTCATAGGCTGCAGGCTTGGGAGCCTGGCCCCCTGGGTTCGAGACCCAGCTCTGCCACTCGATGGCAGTGTGACCTTGGGGCAAGCAACTTGACCTCCGGGCCTCAGTTTCCTCATCTGTTGAACAGGGGTCTCGGTGACACCTCGGTCATGGGGCTGACGTAGCACGTAGGATGGTAGGACAGTGTCTGGCCGTGGGTAGGGACTCAGTAACGTCAGCCGCCACTATTCTTACATACAAACAAATGCACAAATGCACAGACACGTGGTAACCGCCAAGGCTCTGCCATCTGGCAGGAACCGCGCGAAGGTGACTATTTCTGCGTGCGTTTCTGCATGTTTACTGCGGGGTGCGATGTTAATGTGTGTGCCTGCACGAATCAGCAGGGTCCTGAGCCAGCTAGCTGGGGTGCTATTTTCTGCATACACAGCGCCCTGCATTAATGCAGTGTACACATTACGTGTACATGCATCCTCTCTCTCTGGCACATCCCCAGAAATAAATACATGTTGGGTTCTCCGGCCATGAACCCACTCCCTGGAGCAGCCAGTAATGCTCCAGCTGACTTGGGGGGGGGCGGTGGGAGCTGGTGGGGGCCGGTGGGCGCAGGTGACAGGTACATCGAGGAACCGTGAGGGCCGTGTGGGAGGTCGGAATGTGGCAGGGAGAACATTGGGGGCATAGAGGACCGGGCTGGGGCCTTGGGCGTGACCCATGACTGCTGGCCATGGCCGTGGGGAGAGGCTCGGGGATCCCATGTTCCCCCTTCTTTGGTTCAGCACTGGTCTGGGCTCAGCGCCCAGGGGCCCAAGCTTTTCTCCGCTTGTCTTCACCTTCCCTTTCTCTCCGTGGGGTATTGCAGGCACTAATTTAGGCAGTCGCTCCTTGGAGGCTGAGAAAAGCTGAGGCACGTAGAAGTGGCACAACAGAATTTAGCTGTCTGCAGAGGCAGCCGGGGCTACTGAATTTATCTTTTTTTTTTCCTGCCTCATGTTCCTTTCCCCTCCCTGCTCAACCTCTCAGATCATGCTGCAGCCCACTGGCCTCCTCTCTCCTTTGAGCCTGTGGGGAGTAGCGCCTTCTCTCCTCTTCTCTCTTGCATCCCTGGGAAATCTTCTGGGGAGGCCAGCGGAGCTTCGGGGCCGGCTGCTCGCGAAGGAGCAGGGTGGATCGATTTTGGGGCCCCTTCCTGTCCTGGCCCCAGGATAGATTTGCGAAACGGTTTTTCTTTTTCTTTTCTTTCTTTCTTTTTTTTTTTTTTTTAAAGATTTTATTTATTTATTTCACAGAGAGAGCTCACAAGTAGGCAGAGGCAGTCAGAGAGAGAGAGAGAGGGAAGCAGGCTCTCTGCCAAGCAGAGAGCCCGATGCGGGACTCGATCCCAGGACCCTGAGATCATGACCCGAGCCGAAGGCAGCAGCTTAACCCACTGAGCCACCCAGGCGCCCCGCGAAATGGTTTTTCACACTGTCGCCGATGTGGATCAAGCCCTTAGGATTCATCAGACCATGTCCCGAGCTTTCTGCAGTCACGGACTCATGTGTTCTCCTGACAACTTCAATGGAGGGATTCTTATTGTCTGGTTTTACAGATGGGGAAAACGAGGCACAGGCAGGTTCTGTCACGTGGCCCAGGTCCCCAGGGAGGAAAGGCCGAAGCAGAATAGGAACCAGCAGTGTGGCTTGGGGCCCAGGCTGTTCACCATGGCCTGTGCCGCTTCCCTTGAGGATGGCTTTAAGGCAGTGCGTTTCCTGAGCACCTACTATGTGCCAGGCCCATTTTCCCCCTTCCTTCTTATCCTCCACTTCAGTTCTTTTCTCCCGCTTCTCTCTGTCCATCTGTCTGTCCATCCATCTAGCTAGTTAGTGTTTCCTAAGATCCACGCATCCTGATTGGTCTCCTGATTTCTGCTGTGTTCTTCTACCAGCAGCAACATTATTTCTGTAGTTTTTTTTTTTTTTAAAGATTTTATTTATTTATTTGACAGACAGAGATCACAAGTAGGCAGAGAGGCAGGCAGAGAGAGAGGGGGAAGCAGGCTCCTCGCTGAGCAGAGAGCCCGATCCCAGGACCCCAAGATTGTGACCTGAGCCGAAGGCAAGGCTTTAACCCACTGAGCCACCCAGGTGCCCCTATTTCTGTAGTTTTTTAAACTTAATCTGATCCTCCTCCCTTTTTAAAAACTTTAGTCTTTTTAATTTTTTAAATTTTTATTTTTTTAGTTTTTTAAAAATTTTTAAAAATTTTATTTATTTATTTATTATTATTATTATTATTATTTTTTTAAAATATTTTATTTATTAATTTGACAGACAGAGATCACAAGTAGGCAGAGAGAGAGGGGGAAGCAGGCTCCCTGCCGAGCAGAGAGCCCGATATGGGGCTCGATCTCAGGACCCTGAGATCATGACCTGAGCTGAAGGCAGAGGCTTTAACTCACCGAGCCACCCAGGTGTCCGTCTTTTTTTTTTAAAAGATTTTGTCTATTTATTTGAGAGAGAGACAGTGAGAGAGAAGAGGTTCAGAGGGAGAAGCAGACTGCCCATGGAGCTGGGAGCCCGATGTGGGACTCGATCCCGGGACTCCGGGATCATGACCTGAGCCGAAGGCAGCTGCTTAACCAACTGAGCCTCCCAGGCACCCCTTAAAAACTTTAGTTTTAAGCAGTAATGTTCAAGAGTCATGGATGTGATATGATAGCCATAGGTATTAATATCCAAGTGAGAGAGATTCGTGTGAGCTGCCCCCAGGTTACCTCTGCCCAGCACTGCGGGGAAGACCTGGGGAAACCCATCGTGAAGCAAGCACAGAGGTCACATCTGCACACCAGGCCCAGGCTGGCTACGGCATCTCAGAGCTGGGTTTTCCGCTAGTAGCTTTTACTGTAATGGGGAAGGTCAGAAAAAACCTCCCAGCGGGTGTGCAGCAGGGAGAGTGCCCAAGCTGTATGAGGAGCCCTGTGCTAACTCTGCGAGGGTGCCAAAGGGTCAGGGAGAGGTGACATTTGAGCAAGAATCCAGCATCAGATTTTTTTTAAGATTTTATTTGTCAGAGAGAGAGCGAGCACAAGCAGGGGGAGTAGCAGGCAGAGGGAGAAGCAGACTCCCCACGGAGCAAGGAG
>RCUC01000316.1:0-59694 GCA_003697995.1 Taxidea taxus jeffersonii | reverse complement strand
TTATTTATTCATTTAAGAGGGAAAGAATGAGAGAGCACATCCATGAGCAAGGAGAGGGGCAGAGGGAGAGGAAAAGGCAGACTCCCTGCCAAGTGAGGATACCATGCGGGTCTCAATCATAAGACTCTGAGATTACAACCTGATCCAAAACCAAGAGTCCAACAAAAAACTGAGCCACCCAGGTGCCCGTAATTGATGTTTTAATGAGTTCTTGGACAAGATACCCTTACATTTCAACTACATAAATTGTTATATACTTAGAAACCTTCCTAAGGATACTTACATTCATGATTGAGAAATTCTATCATTTCCAGTAGTTTGCATATTTAAAGTAGATGAGTTCTCTAGCTAAGAAGCAAATACAGTCAGATTTGCAAAGTTTAACAAAGAAAATAATCTTGGTGGGCAACTCTTGTCTGATATCAGATTTCTTTTGGATTTCTCTGGAAATTTTTGTAAAAATCAAAGAAAAGTCTGTTGAACACTTTGTCTCTCAAAGATTTTTTTTACTTAACCTTTAGTGTTCTTTCCTCCTTCTCCACCACTCTCCTCTCTGCCTCCTGCAGTGCTCTCTATGGAAGTTTAGCACTGCAGCAACCCCCCATCACTTTATAAGCAGGCAAAGGTGCATTAAAATCATGGTGGTAGATACAATTCTAATACCTCATGGCCCCAGTCACTATGTGAAAGACTTATCGGAAATACTGTACACTTTACAGACCATTTCCTACCTTTTGTCTGGTCATTACAGAAGGTAGAAAGAGAAAAGCTTCCTAGGAGTTGCATGTTACCTCACAGTGCGTTGACAACAAAAGGCTAAAAGTATAAACAGATCCTTGTCTTCTTGCTGACAATTAGCAAATACTAATTCTCTTCCCTGCTTATTGAACATACAAACTCATATGGACCCTTGCTTATTTATGTAGTGTGTCATTATGTTTATTTTCAGACTGATGGAGAGAGGTATTTCTCTTCTTGGCTTTTCAAAGTACAAATTCTCTCACCCAAACATGTAGATTTTTAACAGATATCTGCCATTTTCTACTTGGACAGTTTTTACTAATATTTTTAAGACCCAAAGGGCTATTTCTTTTCCAACAGCGTCTTTTCCAGTCCACCTTGACATTTTAACAGTTAGGTTTTAAAAATAAACAGCATTGTCTAGTTTTACAGTGCTCTAAGTGTTCAGGCTGGATGTGATACTGTTTTCTTTGTTTACTTGGGCCTGCATTCCCAGAACTCACTGCAGAAATGGCATTCAAGACTGTGCTGATTAGAGTGATGAAAATTTATGTGAATAGACTTCTCTAATCACGTTTTGGAAAAGCTAAGAACTGTTATTAGTTACCTTAAGACTCCTCTCCAAAAAAAAAAAAAAAAAAGTTAACATATGTATCTTACTAGGGAGAGAGGAGCCTCCTAGAGCATGAATCCAGTGTTATGTAATGGAGAAAAGTCTGATTAGTAGAAATGAGACCCAACCTTTAATGACCTTTAGCCTTTATCTAAACTTGTTTCCAAATTCTAGAATGCAACTTTCTGTCACGTGTGCCACAGGGTTATTATGGGGATGACACAAGTTTACCCTAGTTTATTTCAACAAATAAAAGGTATTAACCCTAAGAGTTCTCAGATCAAAATTAGATGTATTATCTCTTCATTAGCATAGCCCTGTTCAGATTCAGCTGAAAGCTTGTTTGGCCCAGGGCTAGTCTTGAAAATAGTGGACAACAGCCAGCATATAGTGATAACATTCAAAAGATCAACCAGGGGCTTAACATTCTTTTTAGCAGTGCCTGAGGTCAAAAGATCAGACCTGGGTTTGAATCTCATGCTGCCACACAAGCTGTGTTGACCTGAGACTCACCTCTTGAAGATGGTTTCCTTATTTGTACAACGTGGCTCTCTGGGGCGGGGGTGGGGGGGAGGAATTATTATGATAACCAATGAGATTATATAAAACAAGTGGTAGAGAGCATAACATCTAATAGCTAGGACTGTGGGCAATTAAAGAAAAAATGTAAGGATATGGTGGGTTGTAGTATTGTTCAAAGTATTTGCTGTCCTGCTCTGAGGGAGTATTAGATTTCCTGTCTTCATGGCCATCAGACTTGACTATGTATGTGACTTTCTCTGGCTGACGAAATCTGATTAATGATGTGCATCACTTCCCAACATAGGTTTGCAGAGCCAGCTGGTTGTCTGCCCTCTTTTCCTGATCCTGAGACCAGCAATGTTCCAGTTAGATGCTACTCCTGGAGTAAAGTGGAGCCCAGCCACAGGTAAACTACAAACATCAAGTGTGTCAAAAGTCTTTGGAGCAACTAAAATTTTAAGTCATTTGCAATTGTAGCATAACCCTGTTTATCACGGTCTTTTAAGATATTGCAAGAAAAACCTTTCTTATTAATCTATGGCCCCTAACACAAACCAGACCATTTAAAAAATGGTGAAAAAATTTTTCTCTAGGTTGTTGGAGAAAAACTCGGTACAGGCAAAACAGGATTAAACCTAGTCAGCATCTGCTAAAAAAAGCAAGTTGCCCTGTGTAGGCCTGACTTGGAAATCCATTGTACTTCTCTAGCCCCATTCCTGTACGGATCTTGTACAAACACCTGCAAGGATATTCAGAGTGACATTCTTCACATGCCCAAGCCAGCCTGTAACTTTCACCCCAGTACCTTGGAATGAGCTGAGAAAATCTCTTAACTTAAAATCTCATTTCCTCAAAGTACGGCCAGGGGACCAGCAATATCAGAATCACTTGGGAGCTCATCAGAAGTGCGAACCTGTAGTCCCCACTCCAAGCCTTCCCAATCTTCTGCCCTCCTTTAGCCATTCCACTTGGTCAGTTACATATAAGTGACATTTATTTGTGTGTAACAGCTTTCTAAGCCAGCAAGGAAGCCCAAGCTTAGTGTTCCAGGTAGAGGTTGCCAGTCTGGGGCTACAGTGATTATGTAGCAGAGTCCAACCGGACCCTCAATAATCTGGAAACATGTACTTCTTTTTTGCAATTTTGTAAATCTCTGACACTGAAGTCTTTGCTACTCTAGCAGTGTACTTTAACAAGAGTGATACACATCCTTTGAAAATAATACAATGTTAAAATGTACAAATACTATATACCCAAGTATTTCATTTTTGGTAGTTTACTTACAGTGACTTATAGATATAGCTGCATAGTACCCTCAGAAGATACTTAAAATTGTTATGTAAACTTAAAATGAATTCTTATGGCTATAAGTAAAAACTAAAACAATTTTCTTTCTCATTTGCCTTGATGCAGATGACACATTTATTTTAATTATTATTTGTAAATTTTTAAGTTTCTTCAACATTATGATTGCTAATACAAATTTTTTTAAGTAGCCTTATAGATGGGATGATGGAACTGTTCAGTATCCTAATTGGGGCACAGGCACAAATACTGTATGCTAAAATTTCTTTCAAATGTATACATGTTAACTTTACTGTTATTTCAAAGATTTTTTTTTTAAAGAGAAAAAAGTAGCCCTATTAAAGTGTTACAACTTAAATTTAAGATGAGGTGACATTCCTAATACAAACACTAGTTTCTTCAGGGGTCTTACAGAATATTCTACAAGAAGAGTTGAAGTAATGAAATAATGAAGTTGAAATAATGAAAAAATCACTTTTTCATTAAGAGATTACTTACACTTTTTTTAAGGTAACCTTGTGTTACAACTAGAAAATGGAACTACTAACCCCTACTTCATAGATTGAGAATTAAATGAGAGAAAATTAAGTGCAGTAATATGTTAAAGGCACTTAGTATATACTTACAATATAGACAATATTAAGAGAAACTCTTTCTCACCCACTAAGCAATATTCCGTCCCTTATAATTATACCCATTACTTACAGCATTGTAACTCTGAGGGCTGCTGGAGACAAGTTTTAAAATATGAGAACTTTATACCACCTTTGTTATATTATATGGCCATTTAAAATCTTTAATCAAATTTCATCAAAGATTACCACCATATTACATGCCATGATTAGCTTTCTATAAACAACTTTGCTTTCTGTGTACAAATCAGTGTTAATGAAATAAAAAATAAAACCGTATCCTAGGCAAAGAACTTTATTAATCTTGTTTCAAACTTTATTCCCAGGCTTCTTCAGCTTAATTAGCTGCAAAGAATGAATTGTGTATAAGCAAAAACTGAAAAGAGCTGCAGTGTCCAAGGGGCTTGGGCTTAAAAATATTAGAGATCTAGATTTTTATCAGATCCATGAACAAAATTTTAAAAAGCAGTCATAATATAAAATAGCAGCTCCCAGTAACTTCTTCAAGTTTTATCTTCTTCAGAAGTTGACTCAATTCAGTTTGCTTCATTCTTGGAAGCTTCATCAAAATTCTCCACAAGATCTAGGGACAAAACAAACAAACAAACAAAAAACCCTGAAAAATCCCGAATCTACAAATCATCAGATTTTAAAAAGAGGTTTAAAAAAATGCTCTCAAAACATATCTTACAGTTAAAAATCAAGATATATACTTAAAAACTTTATTTCCAAAGAGACCACTACCCATTTGGCACATTTTCAAGTATAGGTTCTTGAATATAATTAAAACAAGGAAAAGAGGGAAATTTATTAATCTAATGACACAGATACTGTGCTTAAAAATATGCACATGCCCTCCCCAGTTCCATTTCACCCCAAGAATTAAAACTGAGCAAAAGTAATATGTTAGTCAACATGGAGGTCAGAACCAAAGAACACCATCACAAACAATATGAGTTTTCCTGGATTCCTGAAGGACACCTATTTATGCAAAGTGGAAATACTTTAGTCTAGTGATTCTATTGCTCAATAAACATGTTTTATTACAAAACAAATTATCTTTAAAAAAAAAAAGGTTTTATTTATTTATTTGAGAGAGAATGAGAGAGAACATGAGAAGGGAGAGGGTCAGAGGGAGAAGCAGACTCCCCACTGAGCAGGAAACCGAATGCGGGACTCAAGGATCATGACCTGAGCTGAAGGCAGTCGCTTAAATAACTGAGCAACCCAGGAGCCCCCAAAACAAATTATCAAGTAACAGCTAAGAGAGCAAAATCCCTCCTGATCGCCAAAGGGTTTTTCTGATTTTAGAATGATTATACCATATCCCAAGATACCTGAACTGGATGCCTTATCATGAATTTATTAATCTCTAAGTAGGAAACTTAATCTCTAAGTAGGTCTTTGTGATCTACTAGTATTATATTTATGTGATAACATACATACTTATTCAATATTTGAAGTTTCCAATTAGAAAAAGCCAAGTCTACAAACATAACTCCATGTTAAATAACACCGCATTATTTTTTCATTCTGGGCAAGGTTCACGTCTTCCTTTCCTGTCCTTTACATTATTACCCCTTCCCCCAAGGTAAGGCTTTCCTATAGTACAAAGATTTGTTATTCTTCCTTCTAAGATTCTCTAGTTTAACCAGAAATGAAGGTTCCTACCTGGAACTTCATCATCATCATCCTCTCCGGTAGCAAGTGGTGCTTTTCCATCCACAGCTGTAAAAGTGAAATGAGTATGTTACACATTCGTTAAGTCTTTAAAAAACATTAACCAGAAGAACAGATGAAAGGCCAAATGTTGTTAGAACTTATGACAACAATGACATTTGGGATTTCATCCCTAAGTACTAATAATAACACGGTAGCCTAATGTCTACAAATGAAGTAGAATGCTGTTCATAGCCAACAAAACAAATTTCATACCCATATTTTCAATCCCTCTGACCCACCACAGGCCCTGAAGTGGTATGAAAACAACAGAGTGCCCCCAGGGTAGCAGTAAACCCACATACCAAATTATGGGAAGATTTCTTTTGGGAGGCAAAAATTAAGGGACTGTTTTCTCAATACTGTTTTGTGCATGGCATATAGGAGATGCTTAACAAACCTTTACTAAAATGAAAATAAAATGATCAAAAAATTAAGTGCTTCTGATTGGTAGTTAAGCATCCATTTTCTTTTTTTTTTAAGCATCCATTTTCTTCTTAATACACAAAAAAGTGAACTACACATGGATTTGAGACCTCCCAGTACTATCCCTATCATATTTTCAGTGGGTTATTTCCAAAGCCTACTTTAGCTCTAAAGGCCCAAGACTTTCTAGAATTTCTTATGCCTCTCAATGTGACAGACACCCCTTTCCCCCAAAAACCCCCTAAACTCTATCTACATAAAAGCAGAAAAATGCCTAGAAACTCATTTCCAGCTGATAAAGGTAAAAATTGTAAACCACTGATCCAAAGCAAGTTGGCAAAAAACATTCCACTGAATCAAGTATAAAGACCATAGCAAATTAGTTAACACACTGAAAACAGTAAGAACACCTGCTTAAAAGTCACTGTAAAAATTGTCACTTTTTAGAGGAAAACTGTCGTTTCCAAATTTAAAGATATTCATATCTACTTGAGATCTTAGAAATTTCCTGATAAATCAGTAATCCTGGGCAAAATCACTACAGGAAACTCACATTGTTTGGGCAGAGCTTCAGCCAGTCTTCTTAAACTAGTCAGACTGTCTGCACCAAGTTGGTTTAAGATACTGGGTAGCATTTCTGTCAGCTGCTTTGTCTCAGCATGGCCTGTAATGGTGAAAGTGTTCGCTGCCAGCGATGCCTGAACTTTGGGGTTGTTAAAATGGATCACTGTTCCTTGGTTTGTGAACATATTCACCTATCAAGGAAAAAAAAAATTAATTAGCAACACCCAAAAAACCCAAACATTCTATTAAGGAAAAGCTGAAGTCTGGCTAACTAATCTACTATTTCACTGTGAGGCACAGGTGATATTTTGCCTGGAATGGAAAGTGCTATCTAATCACTTTTGACTTAGCACTCCCTAATATTCACTAGTGGAATAAAAACCTATTTTATTTTATTTTTTTTTAAGATTTATATTTATTTTTATTTATTTGACAGACGGAGATCACAAGTAGGCAGAGAGGCAGGCAGAGAGAGAGGAGGAAGCAGGCCCCATGCAGAGCAAAGAGCCCGATGCGGGGCTCGATCCCAGGACCCTGGGATCATGACCTGAGCCGAAGGCAGAGGCTTTAACCCACTGAGCCACCCAGGTACCCCTAGAAACCTATTTTAGAGGGATATGAAATTCTCTGTTGGGAGTAGAAAAAAAAAAATAATTAATGCATGACCATTGAAGATTTTTCCTACCAAAACTTGTTTTATAAAGAAATAAAATTTGATACTTACTTCTTCAATACCAGAGATATTGTTTACTCCTAACTTCTTTAAGGAGAACTGAAGTTTTTTATCATCTGCTGTAGCTGTTCTATGAACCACCTTCTTCTTTCGGCGAGCAGTTCCCTAGAGTGAGAAGAAAAGAAAACACCACACATTTATACCATAACATTTTTTTTTAAAGATTTCATTTATTTATTTAACAGAGACAGAGAGATCACAAGTGGGGGCGGGGGGAAGCAGGCTCCCTGCTGAGCAAAGAGCCTGATGCAGGGCTTGATTCCAGGAGATCATGACCTAAGCAGAAGGCAGAGGCTTAACCCACTGAGCCACCCAGGCACCCCGTAACAGACATTTTCAAAGGAAAACTTCTAATTCCTTTCTGACCTTTGGATCTGATTAAGAAAACTACCAAAAGCACAAACTTTTAGGCAGCAAGTGGGGAATGATCGAAGCAGAAACAGGGTAACAAAGGAATTGTCTATAAATCCTTAACAACTTCTAAGCTTCTAGTTTTGTCATATATAAAACAATGATCTTTTCAAAGTCTTATTTTTTAGATTATCTGCTCTAGAAGTGATCAAAGAGGCAGCATGTATCAACCTAAATTAAGCCTCATTTAGAAGTTTTATGTCCAAGAATTATTAACCTTTTCTGTTTTTCACTAATGAAAAATCAACATCCATTAACATTCACAGGCAAGACAGTATATGGACATGTTTAAATGAGTTTATAATAGACTTTTATAATACCTAAGAATAAAATCTTAAGTTCTTATCTTAAACCACAAGGCCTCTACACGATATGATCTGCTCTGCCCCTACTATGCTCTTCTTGACCACATCTTCTATCACACACACATTCTCATCTTTAGCCAAATAAACCTCCTCACAGTTCCTTCAACAGGCCAAAAAAGCCTTTGCACATACTATTCCTTTCTTCCCTACCATCTGCATTTGTTCCCTCCCTTACTACAGATCTCTGTTCTTACATCACCCTATCAGTGATCTTTCTTAGCCACCCCATGTAAAAGAGCAACTCCTACAGTCATCATCTATCCATCCAGGTTTATTTTCCTTCATAATACTTACTACTATGAGATAAGTGTCTTTTTTTTTTTTTTTTTGAGATAAGTGTCTTTTATTGTCTGTCTCCCCTCACCAGAATGCAATCTCCTTAAGAGATTCCATTCTGTTTACTGCTATGAACAGTATTGAGAACAGTATCCGGCTCACTGAAGATACTCAGTAACTTGAATGAATGAATGAATGAACGAATACAGGCTTCAAGCAAGTCTGTGGCCTCTTGTTCGTATATACCAAGTTTCCAATCTCCTCCTTCTCAAATATATCCCATAAACTTTCACAACTAGGCAAATGTGGCTCTCATTTTCTGCTTAACACACCGTAACACTAAGTAAACTCAAAAACTCTTTTATGTATAGATTAAGCCCTTTACGTGATACATAAAGCTCTTCATAGAAAGGTTACCACCCACCTATTTCAATATACCCCAACCTACATACCAATTTCTATTTGTCCTTTAAAACCCTGTTCAAACCATTATCTCTTTCATGCCATCCCTAAACTCTGCAATAAACTGCCCGAAGCAAAATCATTCCCATCTCTAGATTTTGAAAATGCTTCTAGGGGCGCCTGGGTGGCTCAGTGGGTTAAGCCTCTGCCTTCAATCTCAGGGTCCTGGGATTGAGCCCTGCATCAGGCTCTCTGCTTGGCAGGAAGCCTGCTTCCCCCTTCTCCCTTTCTGCCAGCCTCTATGCCTACTTGTGATCTGTCAAATAAATAAATAAAATCTTAAAAAAAAAAGAGAAAATGCTTCTACTGCACTATGTATATTAATTACACTATGAGAACAAATTAAAAACAAAAACAAAAACCTCTCCCCTACTGGCATTAAAGTCCCCTAAGGAACATAAATTTCTTAAATTTCATATTCTCAGAACTGAGCACAGTTAAAGGCTTAAGTAAATGACAGCTGAATTGAGTAACATATCATAGCTACAAAAAAATACTGGCTACCAACCCCCCCAAAAACCTTTAAGAATAAAAATCACTTTGATGTGCTCATGTAGATACCTGATTTTCAAAGAATTCTCTCTAAAAGACATTCTAAATGACTACTATAAGATTCTAAAAACAAAACTGATACACCTTCTATAGATGCCATACAGTTCATATCCATAGAGTTCATTTTTTACTGATATAATTTAGTATCAATGCTCTGACCAGATATTGAATAAAACACTTTACACTATTTACCTGGAAGTACCTAACACAGATTTCTCTAAAGCAAAACTAACTCACCAGATTTCACATTCCATAATAAAGAAATTTTTTTAAAAGCTTAAAAAAAGCTATTTCCATATTACAAGGACATAAGTATTTCCTATGTCACCTAAACAAAGTTCAATCCTACATCAGCCTTAAGAATCTAAAAAACCTACACTTTCCTTGCCCTTGAATCATGTTTCTCATAGCTAACGACTAATGATCAGTACCAAAGAAAGCACACAAGCACATTATCCAAAATACTTTCTGTAAAACCTGTACTAAAAGACACTTAAAAACACTAATGTAATAACACTGAAACACTGACCACAAAGGATATAATGAGTTTTTCTGGGACCTGAAGGCCACACCTAGCTTTTAACAATTGCTAAGAACAAGAAACACCTACCATTTGTTAATGGGCAGGTGCAGATGCTCAAGACTACTAGCTTCAGGAAAGAAAAAAGGATCGTGATATATTCATTGTTGGCAAAGTCCAGTAATTTAACAAATGCACATCTCATTATTTAAGCCTACGTGCAACTTCTGGATATTTCACAGAAGATTCTACTTGAAAGCATGGTTAAAATTGGGAAAAACTAATAGGTAATAAACTTGTCCTAGGGAAGCTTTACAAGTTGTACCAAGTAAAGACATGCTCTGTTCCAACAGGCTACCACACCTTGTTCAATACTAGGAATGTGCTAACATGATGCAAAATACAACTAAGCAGACAGACCTCTGTCTAGAGCATACATCTGACTTAAGTACATCACTCAGAAAACAATCTAACACTTCCAAGTTCAAAAAAGAATACTCATGAAGATCAGTATCCAGCAGGAAAAACCAAACAGCCAAAACCTTACCTAAAAACCTACCAATCGTTCTCATTTTCTCAGTTTTAGCATATTAACAAAGTCAAAATTGAAAGATATCTGCTGAGGTAGTTTTTCAAATCCACAGTCACTGCTCTTAAATTCTATGATGTACCTCTAACATACATAATCTTCCAAATATCCTAGAAAACAGACAACTACTCTAAACTGCATTTAAAAAAGAATTACAGAAAGGTCTTAACTTACAACAGACACAAACTTCTAACTATTAAGCACAACTATTATCCAGAACCGTACAATATAAACTACAGTTCAAAAGACAGGGGGAACTAAAGTTCAGAGTTAGCATAGTTACTTTAAAAAAAAAAAAAATAGAAGAAAGAAAGAGAAAAGGCAAAGCACCGAATGTACACAACTTAGGCCAAACAAGTTAGAAGTATGATGGCCACCATGATTACCTAACAGAATTGACACATTTTCTTACTGATTAAACTAGGAAATACTTTTGTTCTACTAAAACACTGTAACACAGGGGTGCCTGGGTGGCTCAGCTGGTTAAGCATCTGCCTTTGGCTCAGGTCATGCTCCCGGGGTCCTGGGATGGAGCCCCATATCGGGCTCCCTGCTCAGCGGGGAGCCTGCTTCTCCCGCTCCTGCTTCCCCCTTGTGTTTCCTCTCTCGCTGTCATAAATTTAAAAAAAAAAAAAATCTTAAAAAAAAAACACTGTAACACAAAACATACTTATACAGAAGTAATGTTTGTTAAGTTCTCTTTTCATCTAGACTCACTTTTCTCTTTTAATCTACAACATGCAGGTCCCACTGACACACTCTACTGTACAATATTTAACCCCGCCTCCTCCTCCCCCCACACCCGTTTTGCTAGCTCTATGAAATGCCCTCTAGAGACAGTGACAAGCCAATAATACAAGAAAAGCAAATCCAAGGGGGGAAGAAAAAACAACCAAAAAGCAAATACCACCCCAAACCTTTAAACTTCAAAAAGCTCCCAAAACTATTAAAACTTACTTTCCCACCAATGCGCACTTGTGCTTGCAGTTTGGCGAGTTTCTCCTGGTTCATGATAGTTTCTTTCATCTAGAAAAACAGGAAACCCTCAGCGAGGAAAGGTCTGGTTCACTCTAGCATTACACGCTCGTTATTTCCCAAGACACCAGCAAAAAAAAAAAAAAAAAAAAAAGTCCTAAACAGGCCGAGGCCTGAATTCCCAATCCACCCCGCAAAGCTCCCAATTTCAGTTTTGAGGGAGCGTAAAGAGCACCCACTTTCCTACCCTCCTTAACCCCCCCGCCGCCCCCTTTACAGGCCGAAAAGGGCTCTAACCCACGCCTGGTCAGCACCCCCCACCCCCGGCCCTGGCCTGGCCTCGGCCTAGCCAGGGCCTGCCCGGCCCGGCCCAGCCACTCTCCGCAAGCCTCGCGGTACCTGAGGCTCCTGTCCTCGGGTTCCGCCGCGAGGTGGAGGAAGAGACGGCGTCGCCTCGCCCCCAGGGCAGCCGCCCCTGGCTCGACCTCGCCCCCGAGAGTCAGCCTGAGTGGGTGCGCCTGTCCGTCGCATCGCCTTCCTCTCCTCAGCCCTGTCCCTCCCTGTCTCGCTCCTTCCGGGCACTTCCCGCCCCCGTTCCCGTCCTCCTCCCACGCCGGCGTCCAGAGCCTTTTTGTACCTTGTTGGAGCGGAAATGGGACCGCGCGGGGGACTAGGGTTGGCGCTCAGGGGGTCTCGGGTGGACCAGCTGAGATTAGGTGCACACACGCGGGGACGCAAGATGGCAGCTAGAGGGAGGCCGGAAGTGATGCAATGCTGCTTCCTCCAGAAGTCAGGAAACGGACTTTGCTGCGAGCTTAGTGCTTCGCTGCGCACGCGCGGCGTGAGGCCCTGGCGTTTGTGACCGTCGGGCTGGGACATTTGTTATGGAGCGCGGGCCCGGTTGGGGCCGTACGAGGGGCTCCGTGCTGTCGGCGCCGCGTGTAGTCCTAGGGAAGACCATAGAGGAGTCAGAAAGAACGGTTTTTTGCAGTTAGGGTTGAGTAAGTCGGTCCTGACCCCCAAATTCTTTACCCTCAGAAGAAAGGGCAGTTCACATTTGCGGAAACGCTTGGGGCGCCCCGCGTGTGTTCACCTCTTTACTCGCTCTAGCTCGTTTTTTGGTGTAGACTGGAGCAATCTAATGGATGTTTCAGAATTTCCTTTCCAGCCCATATTGGCCTTTACCAAAACATTTTGTCACAACTTTGCCGAAGTAAACTAATTTTACTTTCCAGGATGAGGTGGTTTGGTGGGTTGCAGGACCCTGGTTCACAATTTCTGGCGAGCGCGTTCAGAATGTATCCCCGAGGCCCGATCCTTAAAAGGGGTTCAGTCGGACTGGGGATGGAACCGGGTAATCTGAATTTCAGCAAGCGTAGCACCTACCTCCTGAGACCCCTGTACTTAATTACCTTACTTCTCTTGTTTAAACAGACAAAAATTGACTCCTTGATATACGTTGGCATGGATTTTACAGTTAGTGATTCACAAACAAACTTTGTTTCTTAACTCAGTAATGCAGTCAAAGGAGCATTTGCGCCTGGTGTGTTAAGAGAGGCTAAATTTTTCAACTGGTAGGGCAAGCTTTAAGACAAGCTTTAAGTCAGAATGCTAGCTGGTCAGCCTTTTTGTGGTCTTATTTATGAAAAGCCTTTGCAGATTAAAAAATGAGTCCGAAATCTTTAAGAAAATACAATTTATATGGCAACGAAACTTCTGTAAGTGCAGATTTCCCTCCAGTGAAGATTAATCATTTTGTTTTTTAATACCTTTTCATGTGTAAATTTGTTAAAATGTGAGGTCTCTAAGAAAATAGTGAGAACAGCCATATTGCTCTTTAGGGTAATTGTAACTGTTGATATTTTCTTAAAAAACAATGTTGCTCCTCTTAAGTATGAGTCAAGGTTTAGTACAGAAAAGGATGAACTATTATGCTCCGTGGGTTACTGTAAAGGTCAAAATGACTGTGCCAACATCACTCAGCACTATAGAAATACTACAGAATACATAGAAATACTCCCCTTTTTGACAGTAGGTCTTTGTTCCAGAACACATTTTCCCCCCTTCTACCATGTTATACTAAGGGCATTTGAAACTCTCTAGTCATATAATGTTTTTTGAGCATTTACATCAACATAACATTCTTCCACCTACCTGTCACCTGATTTACCTTATATATACCTGTTTTCTGGAAATATCTCAGGTTATTTTTTATTTTCCCTTGGTTCCCACTTTTCTGTCTTGTTCTTTTCTAATTTTTAAGACTTTATGTTGAAAATCATGAAAGTTGCCCTAATAGAAAATAAATTATTTTTTTTACTTCTGCTGCTGTTTTGTGAATGGTTAGGAAATTCAGATTCTGGGGCACCTGGGTGGCTCATTTGTTAAGTGGCTGCCTTCTATTCACTTCATCATCACAGGGTCCTGGGATGGGCTCCATGCTCAGCAGGGAGTCTGCTTCTCCCTCTGCCTGCTGCTCCCCCTGCTTGTGCTCTCTGTCTCTGTCAAATAAAATCTAAAAAAAAGGAGAGGGGATTCAGATTCTGCTAATATTTATATACCAGTCTTCTAAAAAAGTAATTGAAGGGATTTTTTTTTTAATTCCAAAAAAAGTTTCTAAGTTGCTATCTTAGGTCAGTGATGATAAAACAGTAATTTATGATATCTATGGCAAGTAAGAATTACTAGCTCCCACATTTAACTGCTTAGCCTGAACAAACTCAAGGATTCAAGATGACCTCTGTCAGTAGAACAGGCAAGAAAGGGGAAACCTGTTTGCTCTCCTTGCTTTATAGTTTATGGTCTAATCAAAGTCGATGAATTACTTTCACCTCTCAGATGGACTTGAGTTGGCTTCAGCCTGAACTAAAATACATACTTTTTTTTTTAAGATTTTATTTATTTATTTGACAGACAGAGATCATAAGTAGGCAGAGAAGCAGGCAGAGAGAGAGGAAGGGAAGCAGGCTCCTTGCTGAGCAGAGAGCCCAATGCGGGGCTCGATTCCAGGACCCTGGGATCATGACCTGAGCCGAAGGCAGAAGCTTTAACCCACTGAACCACCCAGGTGCCCCTAAAATACATACTTGATATAATGTTTATTAAGAGCCCATTTTGACCCACAGAAGGTATTGGAAATCACTGAGGATAAATGTTCCCGTGATTTTAGTTGCTTTGTGATCTGGCCATTGACTGATAGACACAATAGACCTTTTGTATGTTTCTAAATCTCCTTAAACTTCTAATACCCCCACCTTTGTCAAGTTAGTGCCTGCAACTTACGTAGCTTTTGGTTTAAATGTCTCAGGAAAGCCTTTTCTGACTCGCTCGACCCTATTAAGTTACATCCATCTTTGTTATTTTTAATTGTGGTACTTTATTAAATGCAGAATGATAGATTGATAATTTTATTGAGTTAATGGAGAACTGAACTAGGAGTCTTAGTAACAGTTTCTACAGGATGATGTTGAGTGTTGGCTCTTTGACAGTTGGATCCTCACAGAAATCTTATGAGGTAGGTTCATCCCATAGTACTTCTCACTACTGGCCATCTAACTAGAGCTTAGAGAGTTAAGGTGTGAAGACTGACACCACTTCATCTACCCTTCATTACTCTACCATCTCTATATATCTGAATCTATAAAATTTTGCCTTCCTTTCTGTTACACACATAATAAATTATTCCCTCTACTTGTACTTTTGTGTATTTCATTCAGGACCTTGATTGTTCTGTTACAGCCCTCCTCTACCTGTTCTCCCCTTTCCACTAGGTCACTGTACAAGTGCACTAATAAGCCTCAGTCTCGGGTATCTCAAAAGAGAAGAAAATGAAAAAATTTTTGACCTCTGTTCTCTTCCAACCACTACTTAATTTTTGTGTCCCCTATAGCAAAAAATCTCTCCAAAGAATTGTCTAAACCTCCATCTTGACAAATCCAAAAGGTAAATTCTTAGTTCTTATTTTAGCCTTTAGGTGGCATTTGACATTCTTGGCCTCTTCCACATTTTTGAAATATTTTCTTCTCTAGGCTCCACAAACATCTCACTTCCTGGTTTCCTCTTACTGGTAGCTCAGTCTACTTCACTTTATCTTAATTCTCTGACTTCTAAATATTAGAGTTGCTTACACTTTAGTTCTATATTCTTTTCTACCTATATTCTTCCTAAGTGTTTTCATCCAGTCCCATGGCTTTAACTGTCATCTTTATTTTGATGAGGTCCCAAATTTATAATGCTAACCCTAATTTTTTGAATACCATACTGAATATCCTTCTTACATTATTGTGGAAAGCTTCAAGTGCACCGGAGCACAAATAATATAATGAGCCTCCATAGACCACACAGCATCAACAGTTACTAAATTAATACATGCATACTCAGCTTTTTTTCATTCAATCTTGAGAATTTTATCTCAGAAAACTTATATAAGGTCACGCTGGAAGAAAGATACAGAAAGTCAAGTGCTGGGGAAGGAAGGAAGAGGAGCAGACAATGTCTTTTTTTGTTTTGTTTTGTAGAGAACCCTGGTAGAGAAACACTTGTATGAAGATGGGGAAAGAAAATTGTGCCAAAGTATTCTTTTTGTGTGTGTGTGTGTGCTAAAGTATTCTTAAAAGGGAAAGATTAATTGAAATCACAGGAATTACTGAAAGCATCTTTTTTAAAAAAAATATTTTATTTGACAGACAGAGATCACAAGTAGGCAGAGAGACAGGCAGAGAGACGGGGGAAGCAGGCTCCCTGCTGAGCAGAGAGCCCGATGTGGGGCTCAATTCCAGGACCCTGGGACCATGACCGGAGCCGAAGGCAGAGGCTTAACCCACTGAGCCACCCATGTACCCCGAAAGCATCTTTTTTTTTTTAAGTTTATTTATTTTTCTTTGTAATCTCTGTAACCAATGTGAGGCTCAAACTCAAGATCCTGAGACGTGGAGATCAAGAGTAGCATGCTCCTCTGACTGAGCCAGCCAGGTGCCCCCAAAGCATCTTTTAAAATCTCAGTCACCCAATATACTCTGTATTTTTGAGACCAGAATGGAATCAAGGCAGTCAATAACTTTTTTATAATTAAAAAAAAGAGCTTTAAATGTTTAATTGGTGGGGAAAAAAACCACTGAAAATAAGTTACTCTTAGAATATACATTGTCTGCAGTCAGACAAGGATGATATATGGGTAGAAAGATCCTCCAGTGTCATGAAAGCAAAGCATGGAAGTCTACATTATCCAAATTTTGCTGATCATCTATTTAGCGTGTAGTTTACCTTACCACACCTTACCTTAACCACACTAAAATATTTTTAAGGCCTTTCATAGCTATGAAATGCTCCCCAATCCTATTATCTTCATAAAATCTTTCAAATTGGGGCACATGGGTGGTTCAGTTGGTTAAGAGTGCTTTTGGCTCAGGTCATGATCCTGGGGTCCCAGGCTAATGCAAATTTAGCAAGTAAAAGTAAATCACTAAACAGTTTGAAGCAGCCTTTCTTGTCAGGCAGAGAATGCCAGCAGAGCTTAAATTTTTCTAGTAGATTTTAAAAATTACCCTTAGAATTTAGCTGCTTTAATAAAGCACTGTACCAAGTTTATAGAGACAAAGAGTCCAGCCTAACATCCTCTCTCTGCTTATAAACTAAGCAACCTCCAGTGAGATTCTCACAGTGTCCTTAATTCAACATGATTTGTTTAATTTTTAAAAAAAGTGGTTTTGCCCTTTCTATTTTAGGTTACATTTGAGTGCCTTTTAAGAGGTATTGTGCAGTTTATTGGGGAAAATTCTTTTGAAGTTTTTATTTGCTATAAGAAAATGTGACTGCAGAAACCAAATCTATAGACATTTTAAAATTTAAACTATAGGATAACTTGGTGACTACCAAATTGTAACTGACTCAGTTTCTTGTTTCAGTACCTTATCTTTTCCCCAAGCTCAAATCGAATGCTAGCTAGGGCCATTACACCCCCCTAGGGTATTTCATTCTGTTGGCTGATGGACTGTCTGGAAGTCTACATCCTTTAGATTTACTCTCAGGATACCCAGTGTTCATTTGTCAGATACATTACACTGCTCGTGTATTACTTTTTATTTTTTGTTTTTTAAACAAAACAAGTTGTCAGGGTAGAAAATAATTTAAAGACCAACATATAATTAGTAACTTCGTTTGGTTAATAAAACTGTCCAAATTTCAAACCTGGAAGGGGTTTCATTTTGTATATTCCTGTATCATTTGTCACAGATATAAAAAAGAGTGAAAAAAAATAATTTGTCACAGAAAAAAAAAAGAGTAAAATAATTATTTAATTGTTTGCATTTGGGTGATAGACTCGATAATCTTTTTTATTTTTTTTTAAGATTTATTTATTTGACAGAACAAGAAGGTGGAGTGGCAGTCAGAGGTAGAGGGAAAGCAGGCTCCCTGCTGAGCAGAGAGCTCAACATGGGGCTTGATCCCAGGACCCCAGAATCACGACCCAAGCTGAAGGTAGATACTTAACTGACTGAACCATCTAAGTGCCCCTAACTCAATATTCTTTTTTTTTAAGGTTTTTTATTTTTTTATTACTCAAAAAAGCTTCTTCTTCTTCTTTTTTTTTTTTTTTTTTTAGTTTTCTGGCTCTTGTGTTTTTGCCTTTAACACTTTCATGATGTTTTCTGCTCCTCAGTAAGGAAAGCATGCTTGATCCTGTCACGAACACACTTAGCACACATGAAACCACTGTAGGCCCTGCTGACTTGTTTTTATCATTTTAGACAACCTTGTAAGGACTTGAGGTCTCATAGCACGAACTCCTGGAAGTTAGCCTAGGCACACTTCACATGCAGATTTTGGTGCTTTCCCAGCCTCTTGATATAAAGGTAAATGATTCAGGACAGCCTAGTTTTGTTAGAGCTTATGATGGTAGGTCAAACACTAGACCATTCTGAATGCCTATGGTTGCCATCCCCAGAAGAGCTAGACTCAGTATTCTTTTTTTTTTTTTTAAGATTTTATTTATGTATTTGACAGAGATCATAAGTAAGCAGAGAAGCAGGCAGAGAGAGAGAGAGGGAAGCAGGCTCCCTGCTGAGCAGAGAGCCTAATGCGTGGCTTGATCTCAGGACCCTGAGATCATGACCTGAGCAGAAGGCAGAACCTTAACTTGACGAGCCACCCAGGCACCCCTTTTTTTCATTTTTGAAGTTGACATATTTGAGACTTCTATCTCATATACATGTTAGGTTTTGTCAAATTATTCTAAAACTTTGTTGAAATAGTATAGATAACTTGGGAAGATTTTGTATCTTTATTAATTATTGTATGAGTCTGCATTCAGTTGCAGTAAATAGATCTATTTTAAGGGTATAGAGATTTAATTTAGGGAATTGGTACTTGGAAAATTATTTAATAGGCTGGAAAAGTGGGCTTTAGCCTGGACCATCAGAAATGAGTCCCAGGGTAATACTGCAAAACTAGACTGTTACAAAAGTGTCTACTACTCATCAGCATGGAGAAACAAGACTCCACGACTAGAATTATCTATGTTAAGAATAGGCTACTGTAGGGGTCCATGGGTGGCTCAGTTGATTAAGCGTCTCACTCTTGATTTTGGCTGAGGTCATGATCTTGGAGTTCTGGGATCAAGCTCCACGTTGGGCTGTGTACTCAGTAGAGAATCTGCTTGATGATTCGCTCCTCCTCTCCCTTTGCCCCTCTTCCCACTGGCGTTCTCTCTCTCTGTCTCAAATAAATAAATCTTTCAAAAAAAAAAAAAAAGAATAGACTACTGTAGCTATGTAGGAATGTAGGAATCAAGAAGATACTGTATTACTCAACACCCACAAAGCCAATGACTATGCTCTTGAAAACTGCTGCAGAAAATACTACTACATTCACCACCATGCTTGCCAGCCAAAGAACCAAGAAGCAGGAGAAAAGCTCTGGCTTTCCATACCAAATCTTACTTTAACATACCTAATTGGCAGAAATCATTTACCTCTAGAACACTAACTGCTAGAGTATTGGGAAATGTAGTTTCTGAAAAAAAATTTTTTTAAAGACTTTATTTATTTTAGGAAGTGGGGACGGAAGTGAAGGAAGAGGGGCAAGCAGACTGTGCACTGAGCACCAAGTGACCAGCTGATCTCACAACACGGGTTCTGACCAGAAGATCTGACCTGAGCCAAGATCAAGAGTCAGCTGCTCAACTGACTGAGCCACCCAGATACCCCTGGGAAATGTAGTTTTTAACTTTTCAAGGTTTACAGTACAGAGAAATAAGCTTAAAGTTTGAATGGATGCTAAGTACCAATCTACCTTATTCACAGACTTAGTACAACTATTGTTTCAAATATTTTCTGTATTTTATTATATGTATAATTTTTTAAAGCAATCTCTACTCCCAACATGGGGCTCAAACTTAAAACCCCAAGATCAAAGGTCACATGCTGTACTGACTGAACTAACCAGGTGCCTGTATTTTATGTATTTTAATAGAGAAAACTTTCTGAAGATCTTGGACCTGCTTTGTTGGCTGGATTTCCAGATATACCATAGTTTTTTTTTATTTTTAATTTGTATTACATGTAGTTGGTATACAATGTTTATAGTCTTTATTTTTAATCTCTTTCACTTTATTTTTTTAAAGATTTTTATTTATTTATTTGACAGGCAGAGATCACAAGTAGGCAGAGAGTCAGGCAGAGAGAGAGAGGTGGAAGCAGGCTCCCTGCTGAGCAGAGAGCCCGGTGCCAATGCCGGGCTCCATCCCAGGACCTTGGGATCATGACCCAAGCTGAAAGCAGAGGCTTTAACCCACTGAGCCACACAGGTGCCCCTCGCTTTCTTTTTTTTTTTTTTTTTAAGATTTTATTTATTTATTTATCAGAGAGAGAGAGAGAGAGAGAGAGAGCGAGCACAGGCAGAGAGGCAGGCAGAGGCAGAGGGAGAAGCAGGCTCCCTGCCGAGCAAGGAGCCCGATGTGGGACTCGATCCCAGGACGCTGGGATCATGACCTGAGCCGAAGGCAGCCGCTTAACCAACTGAGCCACCCAGGCGTCCCACCCTCTCTTTCACTTTAGATATTGCGAGTATGTCAAATTTGTCTATACTACCTTTGTTGAATAAAAAGAAATTAATTTTTGACCACAGGTGACCCAGCCATCAATATACAGAAAATTCAAAGATAGAAAAACATGTTAAATTATTCCACAGAATGCAGGGGTGCCTGGCTGACTGAACTGTTTGGGCATCTGACTCTGGGTTTTGGCTCAGTTCATGATCACATGGGTCATGAGATTGAGCCCCACATCAGGCTCTGGGCTCAGTGGGAAATTTGCTTGGGATGACCTGCTCCCCTCAAATAAATAAATCTTAAAAATCTTATTATATATTCCACATAATATATTCAATGAAATTCAGATTATGGGAAATGACAGGACTTCAACCAAAACATTTCTGGAAGAAGGGAGAAATAAGAGAGAAAGGGGACTCTGGGTAAAAAGATACCTAAGAGACATGTTTTTAAAAAAAGACAAAAGGGGCGCCTGGGTGTCTCAGAGAGTTAAGCTTCTGCATTCAGCTCAGGTCATGATCTCAGGGTCCTGGGATGAGCCCCCGCATGGGGCTCTCTGCCCGGCAGGGAGCCTGCTCCCTGACCCCCACCTGCCTCTCTGCCTACTTGTGATCTCTCTCTGTTAAATAAATAAATAACATTAAAAAAAAGATAACTATGTTATTAAAAAAAAAAAAAAAAAGACAAGAGGGGCACCTGGGTGGCTCAGTTGTTAAGTGTCTGTTACCTGGGACTGGTTTCCGGGACTTGTTTTTAAGTAAGTTCCCTGGGCGGGGAGGGGGGGGGGCAGGGTCCATTTAAGTTTTACTGCATAAACAACAAAATGGCTATTCAACCGAAATGGAGCCGTTTTGGCTAAATAGGCCCTTACATATTATAGGATAAAGCAGTGAGCAAATACTTCAATGCCTATAGAAGCTGAGAATTTTGGTTAAGAAAAAAGATATTGGGGCGCTTGGGTGGCTCAATGGGTTGAAGCCTCTGCCTTTGGCTCAGGTCATGATCCCAGAGTCCTTGGATGGAGCCCCACATCCATCGGCTCTCTGCTTAGCAGGGAGCCTGCTTCCTCCTTTCTCTCTGCCTGTTTTTCTGCCTACTTGTGATCTCTGTCTGTCAAATAAATAAATAAATAAATAAATAAATTTTTTTTTAAAAGAAAAAAGTTATTATTATTTAATGTTATAGTTAGTACTTTTTTCTGTTTACAAAATTTGTATTCAGCCCATGAAGATATTCTCCATTGTTTACTGCAATTTAAACTTTCACATTTACCTCTATGATGCAGCTCTAATTTTTGGCTGTGATTTAAGGTAGAGGTCAAAGTGTTTTTGGTTTTGTTTGGTTTTGTTTTTGTTCTTTCTCACATGGATTCTGGAAAGACTCTTGGTAAAAGAACAGAAAGAAAAATGTTTTGTTTTTTTTAAGATTTTATTTATTTATCTGAGAGAGAGCACAAGCTGGGAGAGTGGTGGAGGAAGAGGGAGAAGCAGGCTTCCCACCAAGCAGAGTGCCCCACTTGGGACTTGATCCCAGGACCCTGAGATTATGACCTGAGCTGAAGGCAGAAGCTTAACCAGCTGAGCCACCCAGGTGCCCCAAGAACAGAAGGAAAGTTTTGAAATGGACTCTGACCTTAGCTCAGCAAGAACATGTGGTTGAGGTCACTACAAAAAGACTTTTTAATGTAAGTTAGAAATATAAAGTAGATCATTACATCTAGAGGGTTCTACAAAGCTGATAAAGTATATAAGTGGTAGGTGGGGCACCCATAATTATTTCGGCTTTCCCAGCTCTTCTACTGCTCAAGGGTTTTATTGTCATTCATTTGTAAAAATAACATCTTTTAAATTTTTAATTTTTTTAAAGATTTTATTTTTAAGTAATCTCCACACCCAACATGAAGCTTGAACTTACAACCCTGAGATCGAGAGTTGCGTGCTCTACTGACTGAGCCAGCCAAGCACCCGAAAAATAATATCTTTTTTTCTAAGGTTTTATTTACTTATTTGAGGAAGACTGAGAGAGAGCACGAGTGTTGGGGGAACGGCAAAGGGAGAGGAAAAAGCAGACTCCCAGATGAGCAGGGAAACTCAGGCTTGATCCCAGGACTCTGGGGTCATGACCCAAGTCAAAGGCAGATGCTTAATCGGCTCAGCCACCCAGGTGCCCCCAAAACAACATCTTTTTTTTTTTTAAGATTTTATTTACCTATTTGACACAGAGAGAGAGATCACAAGTAGGCAGAGAGGCAGGCAGAGAGAGAGAGAGGAGGAAGCAGGCTCCCCACCGAGCAGAGAGCCCAATTCGGGGCTCTATCCCAGGACCCTGAGATCACGACCTGAGCCGAAAGCAGAGGCCTCAATCCACTGAGCCACCCAGGCGCCCCTGCCCATTTTTTAATTGGATTGTTGGTTTTTTGATGTTCAGTTGTATAAGTTCTTTATTTTGGATATTAACCCTCTATAGGATATGTCATTTGCAAATATCTTCTCCCATTCAGTATAGGTGTCTTTTTATTTTATTGATGATTTCCCTTGCTGTGCAGAAGCTTTTTTTTTTTTTTTCAATTTTTGTGTAGTCCCAATAGTTTATTTTTGCTTTTGTTTCCCTTGCCTCAGGAGACCTATCTAGAAAAATGCTGATATGGCTGATGTCAGAGAAATTACTGCCTGTGTTTTCTTCTAGGATTTCTTATAGTTTCAAGTCTCATGACTAGGTCGTTAATCCCTTCTGAGCTTGGTTTGGGGTATGGTATTAGAAAGTGGACTAGTGGGGGGCGCCTGGATGGCTCAGTGGGTCAAGCCTCTGCCTTAGGCTCAGGTCATGATCTCAGGGTCGGCTCAGGTCATGATCTCAGGGTCCTGGGATCGAGCCCCACATCGGGCTCTCTGCTCAGCAGGGAGCCTGCTTCCCCCCCCCCTCTCTCTGCCTGCTTCTCTGCCTACTTGTGATCTCTCTCTCTCTGTCAAATCTTTAAAAAAATGTGGACTAGTTTCATTCTATTACATATAGCTGTGCCAATTTTTCCAGCATCATTTATTAAAAAGACTTTTTTTTTTCCATTGAAAAATTTTTCTCCATTCTTGCCTCCTTTATCATAGATTGGACCATATAATTGTAGGTTTATTTCTGGGGTCTCTATTCTGTTCCAATGATACATATTTTTTGCTATAAAATACAAAGCAGGTGGTAAAGAATAGTATTTTTCAGTCTCCTGTAGTTTTACAAAATTGAAAATTTAAATGTTATCCTCCCTCATTATTTTCTTTTAGCTACAGTCTATTTTGAGGTCAGATTTGCTGAGCACATGAAGAGAATGACATTTGCATTAAATATTAAGTTATAAACATTATTTGTTCTTTTAAATATTGCAGCTAATTTTTAGATGTTGTTCTTCACTCTCCATTCAAACAAATGAGGAGTAGGTGGTTATATATATTGATTGTACTGACTAAACCAGAACCTTCATGTTTCCATTAGAAGTAGACTTTTTTTAAAAAAATATTTTATTATTTGACAGAGATCACAAGTAGGCAGAGAAGCAGATAGAGAGGAAGGGAAGCAGGCTCCCCACTAAGCAGAGAGCCTGATGCGGAGCTCCATCCCAGGATCCCGGGATCATGACCTGAGCCAAAGGCAGAAGCTTTAACCCACTGAGGCACTCAGGCACCCCCAGAAGTAGACTTTTAAGTGGCTCAGTCAGTTGAATGGCCAGATTCTTGATTTTGGCTCAGGTCATGATCTTGGGGTCCTGGGTCCAGCCTCCATGCTCAGTAGAGAGTCTGCTTCTGGATTCTCTCTCGCCCCTTTCCCCAACTTGCTCTCTCTCTCTTCCTCTAAAATAAATAAATAAGTCTTTAAAAAAAAAAAAAAGGTAGCTTTTCATACACACTATAAAGACAGAATTGACTACTTACTTCATTAGTACTTACATTAAAATTGGAACAATACAGAGAAGATTAGCACAGTCCCTCTGTAAGGATAACGTGCAAATTCATGAAGTGTTCCATATATAAAAAACAAGAAAAATTTAAGACCGAATTGGCAAACTTCACAAACTTCAGTGAATTATTCCAGTTTCATTTCTACTTTAGTTCTTGGACAAATAGATCACCCTCTCTGAACCTGTTCACTCACCTATAAAAGTTCTCAAACTTTATTGTGAGTCACAGTTCCCTAGAGAGTTAAAAAAAAATGCAGATAGAGTCCCAGGCTCACTGAAATAGGCTGGGGCAGGGGCCTAGGCATCTATTTTTAATCACGTTTTCCCAGAGATTTGACAATTGCTGTTTTAGTATGCTTCTGTGGATTGATGGATCATTCATACCTTTTTTTCATTTATGCATGTATATAGAAAGAAACATGTATTAACTAGGGATTGTCATATAGTCAGGAGATCACGGAGATGACAGACCCATCCCTGCCCTAAAAAAGTTCTCTCTTTCGTGAAGAGGCAGACAAACTGTTAATTGCAGTGTGTTGTTATATGCTCTGAAACAGGCCAATGGGATGCTGAGGAAGCAAGAAGGAAGGGTGTCACACTTGGCCTGGAATTGCATATCACAGAACATGTCCTTGGTCTTGAAGAGCTAGAGGAATCAACTAGGTAAGAATGAGAGGAGAGCATTTTAGGCACAGAAGAATAAGGAGGCATGAACCACAAGCCGTTTGACAAGCTACAGTATTATTTCTCAAACCATGGGACACTTACCACACTTAAATCAGATTTTAGGTGGTTCATGTTGAGGTAAATCATTACTTAGTGATAGAATTATATGCTTTCCAATTCTTTCCTACATCTTTTGTAAGGAGAACATCTTTTTGGTTCTAGGAGGTAACATCTTTTATAACATTTGCTAATATCCTTTTAAAGAAGGTAGCCTTAATCTCAGAGCTGGCAGCATTATCTAGGTAGAATTAACATTTATCTTCACTCTGGCAGTTGAAACTAACTTGCTATTTTTGGTAGAAATATAATTTCCTTTTTAAAATAATCTATTTGAGGGGTGCCTGGGTGGCTCAGTGGGTTGAGCCTCTGCCTTCGGCCCAGGTCATGATCTCAGGGTCCTGGGATCAGGCCCCACATCGGGCTTTCTGCTTGGCGGGGGAGACTGCTTCCCCCTCTCTCTCTGCCTGCCTCTCTGCCTACTTGTGATCTTTGTCTGTCAAATAAATAAATAAAATATTTAAAAAAATAAAATAATAGAGGGACGCCTGGGTGGCTCAGTGGGTTAAGCCTCTGCCTTCGGCTCGGGTCATGGTCTCAGGGTCCGGGGATCAGGCTCTCTGCTCAGCGAGGAGCCTGCTTCCTCCCCTCTCTCTGCCTGCCTCTCTGCCTGCCTGTGATCTCTCTCTGTGTCAAGTAAATAGATAAAATCTTTTTTAAAAATTAAAAATAAAAATAAAAATTAAATAATAGACTAAAATCATCTATTTGAGTAGTTAAAATTGATCTATAAAAAATATTAAGTAGCTAGTTCATTTAGTACTTGAGTATGCCAGAAATTGTGAAGAAGGTATATGAATGACTGAAATTTTGAACCTCAGCATGGAGATAAGTGGCAAGATCTGCCTCAAGTGTTATGCTTGCCTGCACCCCCACTCTGTCACCTGCTGGGAGAGGAAGTGTGGCTATACCAACTACTGTGCCCCAAGAAGAAGGGCAAATAAGGCCCCTCCATCGGCCCTTCCTTTGCACTCAGGGCGGTCTCCAGCTGGAGCCCCAAGGTCCTGGGACCTTAATAAAGTTTCCCTTCCATTGCCCGGAGCAGTAAAAAGAAGAAGGAAGAAGAAGAGGAAGGGGAGGAAGAGGAAGAAGAAGAGGAGGAAAAGGAAGAGGAAGGAGAAGAAGAAGAAATTATGAGGGACCCTAGAAGCAGTGCTAAGGACCTTGAATTTTACTATACAATGACTGGGAGTATCATGAAGCTGTTAAATAAGAGAAAATTAAACTTGGAAAAAGCCACAAAAGATAATGCCAGAGTGAAGGGAAGAAGCTGGAGATTGTTGGTGGGGGTAGGGTGGCAAGCAGAGGGAATTTACAAATAGGTTTGGCTAAGGATAATCCAAAGCTGTTCTTTTTTTAGGATTTTATTCATTTATTTGTTAGAGAGCCCAAGCAAGGGAAGTGGCAGGCAGAGGGAGAAGCAAGCTCTTGCAGAGCAAGGAGCCTGATGCAGGATTTGATTCCAGGCCCCTGTGATCATGACCTGAGTTGAAGGCAGATGCTCAACTGACTGAGCCACCCAGGTGCCTGCCAAAGCTATAATTGATGGACTTGTCTATTTTCATTAAGTTGGTGGAAAGTTCTGAAATGAGTGAGGTTGATCCCTTTAAGGGCCTTCAGCCCCACTTAGCTGATAGCTGTAGCTTAGGTTTGGACCAAATGTCTAGTTTCGGAATATAAAGCAGGACAATTCTACAGACTATGAGTAATATTGCATGGAATAGGTAATATTCCATGCAAAAATTTTATAAGAAATTTGGAATATAACAAAATTACTGCTCTCTGATAATAGGTACCAAATATATGTACCAATAAAAATCAAAGCAAGAAGGAGCACTTGCCTGGATCAGTTGGTAGAGCCTGAGACTCTTGGTGTCAGGGTTGGAAGTTCAAGCCCCATGCTGGATGTAGAGATTACTTAAAAATAAAATCTTTAGGGGCACCCAGGTGGTGCAGTTGGTTGAGCATTTGACTCTTGGTTTCGGCTCAGGTCATGATCGTGGGCTCCTGAGATTGAGCCCCGTATTGGGCTCCGTGCTGAGCTCGGAGTCTGCTTTCCCTCTCCCACTGCCCCTACCTGCCCCCTGCCTCCTCCCTCCCTCATCCCAAATAAATAAATCTTTAAAATAAAATATTTTTTTTATTTTTTTAAAAATATTTTATTTATTTATTTGACAGAGAGATCACAAGCAGACAGAGAGGCAGGCAGAGGAAGAGGAGGAAGCAGGCTCCCTGCTGAGCAGAGAGCCTGATGCGGGGCTCCATCCCAGGACCCTGAGATCATGACCTGAGCTGAAGGCAGAGGCTTAACCCACTGAGCCACCCAGGTGCCCCTAAAATAAAATATTTTAAAAAATCATAATGGGTGCCCGAGTGGTGCAGTCAGTGAGGTGTATGACTCTTCGTTTTGGCACAGGTTATGATCTCAGGGCCATGAGACACAGCCATTTGTGGGGCTCTGTGCTCAGTGGGGAGTCAGCTTCTCTCCCTCTCCCTCTGCCCCTCCCCATCCCACTCTCTCTCTAAAACCTTAAAAAAAATCAAAACCAAAAAAACTCTTCTTCCATGTAATTTGGGTAAAATATTTCATACTTCTAGTAGTACACTCCCTTGAAATCTGGATGCACAGTGTTGTCAACTCATTGTTCCCCCACAGAGATTGGGCCAGGCGTGACTGCCAGCTGCTCCAAAGCAGTGACTGTATTTGGTCATGGAGCCAGATGCCAGACATCTGTCTTCTATTAACTAGGATCAAAATGAAGCCCTCCCCACTGGATGATTTAACGTATAACATATGACCTAAGCAAAGATTGCCCTGTTGCATATAGAGCAAAATCTCAACTGCAAGACTTTCTTTCCTACCTTCTCAGTCGCTATGATGATACAGGTATTTGCAATATGGCTTTTTGCTCTTGGTTGGTGTTTTGTTCATTTTTTCCTGATGCTGGCCTGCCTTATTTTTTCACATATCTTTTTAGGCTCTCCTCCTTTCCTGTCCTTAGACTTTCTACAGGACCCTCTCTCCTTTTCTCTCTGTTTGATCCAAAGAGCTCATCCATTTTCTGAACCTCCTCATTTGATTTTTGGCTGACTTTAGAATTTGTATTACAAACCCTGGCCTCTTATTCCCAGTTCAGTATGTTCAGATGCCTCCTGAATCCATTTGGATGTCCTCAAATGTAATGTATCCTAACCTAGATCTTCCTAGTGAATTAAATCTCCTTAAGTGACCCGATTTTTGACTATCAGTTACTGAGGCCAATAAAATGACACACTCCACGCTATGACTTCACCTCCCATTAGTTGGTCTGCTGTTCAAATTTTTGTGTCCCCAGAAGAATGGACAATGTTAACTGATTGTGCACCCATAGAAGGAAGCCATCTTTTGTTGCTTCCAAATCTCTTTCTCTATCTACCTCCCCCACACTTCCCTCCTTCCTTCCTTTGAAAGCATTCAGGAATGGAGTTATTGAAAATAAAAAAATCATTAAATTTCAGATTACTGAAGAATACTTGTGAGGAATACTGAATAACTTCAGTTGCTAGCAAATGCACTACTTAGAACTTTTAAAGTTCCAAAATATACTATCTAGTATACTATAGTTCAATTTTTAAAAATTTATATTTACATGTTTTATAATAAAATTAGCAAAATCAGTTTCACCTTCTGTTTATCTGTCATAAATTAACAATAGACACTTTTCATGGAGGTCAGAGTAGAATTTCATATGTACCTTAATGGTACATACTTAATGATAATGAGCTTATGATAGACTGTCACATAATTTATATATATATACATACAGGGCAATATTTGGGGGTGTCCACAAAAGGAAATAAAACATGTTATTTCAAATAAACAATAATTCACAATTTAACCAAGAAATTAAAAGTGGTATCAAAAAATACTACTATAAGATTAGTGCCTCAGATTCAAAACTATACCCAGAAAGAATTATAACAGTTTCAGGGCGCCTGGGTGGCTCAGTGGGTTAAAGCCTCTGCCCTCGGTTCAGGTCATGATCCCAGGGTCCTGGGATCGAACCCCACATCAGGCTCTCTGCTCAGCAGAGAGCCTGCTTCCTCCTCTCTCTCTGCCTGCCTCTCTGCTTACTTGTGATCTCTGTCTGTCAAATAAATAAATAAAATCTTAAAAAAATTATTTTTAAAGATTTTATTTATTTACTATTTTATTAATAAAGATTTTATTAAATATTTAAAGATTAATTAATCTTTATTAAAGAATTAAAGATTAATAAAGATTTTATTTATTTACTTGACAGACAGAGATCACAAGTAGGCAGAGAGAGAGAGGAGGAAGCAGGCTGTCCGCAGAGCAGAGAGCCTGATGTGGGGCTCGATCCCAGGACCCTGACCTGAGCTGAAGGCAGCGGCTTTAACCCACTGAGCCACCCAGGTGCCCCTAAAAAAAAAGAATTATAACAGTCTCCTTGAGAGTGGGGTTCTGAGTAGGGGTAGGTGATGGGGTTGGGGCCTCAAATGGGAAAAGCAGACTTTGGATGAGGAACCAAAGAGGTTCCTGGACTCTGAGCAAAGGGTCATGGAATTAATGAACTGGGCACTGTTGATTTATGAAGTAAAAAAACCTTTCTGGTTGCTGGTAACAGACAGAACTCCACTTGGCTTAAGCTTGGCAAAAGACACCAAGAATTTGAGGGGTTCTGATAGCTTTAGGTATGACTGGATCTAGGTTCTCGGTGCTATCATTGAATACTGCCCCCTCCTTTGGTTCTCTGGCTCTGCTTTTTGCTAGGTTGGTTTTACTGTCCGGTATACTTGCCCCAGGTTATGGCTAAGAGTGATGTTAGCAGCCCCAGGCACATAGTCTGGCAAATGCTAACTCTTGCAGGAAAGCATTTCTTCTCAGTTCCAACAAAAATCCCAGGATTAACTGTGATTGGTCTGACTCACGTGACATGTCCACTGCTGGGCAAATCTGGGTCATCTACCACCACCCCTGGAACCACAGAATGGGATTCTGGCCCCAAAGGGAAAAGAACGATTCTGTCTCTAGAAGATATACCATTACCTGGGGTAGGGAAAAAAAAAAAAAAAAAGCAAAGGAGGGGACATGAGGACAAGAAAAGAATATGAATAAATCCATTTTTATTTCAAATTTTGGCTGAGATTCAACCAACAGCAAAATGTTTTCATGCCAGAAAGATTTGATGGCTTTAGTTCAGAGTTTCTTTCTTTTCTTTCTTTTTTTTTTTTAAAGATTTTATTGAGAGAGAGGGAGAGAGCACGAGCGAGCACAAGCAGGGGGAGTGGGAGAAGAAGCAGACTCCCCACTGAGCAGGGAGCCCGATGTGGGACTCAATCACAGGACTCTGGGATCATGACCTGAGCCAAAGGCAGACTCTTAACTGACTGAGCCATCCAGGCGCCGCCAGAGTTTCTTGATTTTTAAAAAAATTATCATTCAAAAAAAGTATCTTTTCCCTGAAGAATCTTTTTGGACATGTTTTTGCCTAGTCACCTGCCTGTAAGATTTTAATACCACAGATTTACTGTATACATTTATTTACTATATGTATATCTGTGCTTTATACATAAGAAGAGTAAGTATAAAGCTTATTCTTTTTATCTAATGCAGGGTTAAGAACAACAAAATTTTAAGTTAAGATTTTAGTTAACTTGAAAATCAGGGGCACCTGGCTGGCTCAGTCATTAGAGCATGTGACTCTTGATCTCCAGGTTGTGAGTTTGAGCCCCATGTTGGATATAGAAATCATTTAAAAATTAAACATTTTTAAAAAATCAAAGCTATTAACATTTTACTTTATAACTGTATTTTCTGAGTAACTTTCATTTATTTATTGATTTATTTTTAAAGATTTAATTTATTTATTTGACAGACAGAGACCACAAGTAGGCAGAGAGGCAGGCAGAGAGAGGGGGAAGCAGGCTTCCCGCTGAGCAGAAAGCCTGATGCGGGGCTCGATCCCAGGACCCCGAGATCATGAGCAGAGCCACAGGCAGAGGCCTCAACCCACTGGGCCACCCAGGCACCCTGCCGAGTAACTTTTAATACAGATGATTTACTTATAAACTGCAGTGTATCAAATAATATATACATATTAGCAATTTTGGAATTATATAATGATAGCAAAGTAGTTGATATAAAAAACATTCTAAATAGTTACTTTTTCAGCAAAAGAGAAACAATTGAAGAAAATTAAACCTCCTAAGTATTAACTTTCAACTTTTGTGTGATATGAGAAAATGGTTTTTAAATGCTAGTTATTCAGATATTGTTGACACTTCTTTTCTGCACTTGAAATAATGATGGATTAACTTTTTTTTTTTACTTTAGAGAGAGAGAAATAGTGGTGGGGGTGGGGGCAGGGATAGGGGTAGAGGGGAGTGGGGAGAGAGAGAATCTCAAGCAGACTCCTTGCTGAGTGTGGAGCCTGATGCAGGGCTCAGTCTCACAACCCTGAGCCAAAATCAAGAGTTGGAAGCTTAATGGAAAGAACTTAGATGTCCATCAACAGATGAATGGATAAAGAAGATGTGGTGTGTATATATAATGGAATACTATGCAGCCATCAAAAAACCCCCGAAATCTTGCCACTCACAACAATCTGGATGGAACGAGAGGGTGTTAAGCTGAGCGAAATAAGTCAATCAGAGAAAGACAATTATCATAAGATCTCCTTGATACAAGGAAGTTGAGAGGCAACATGGGGGGCTTGGGAGTAGGAAAGGAATAAATGAAACAAGATGGGATCAGGAGGGAGACAAACCATAAAAGATTCTTAATTTCACAAAACAAACTGAGGGTTGCTGAGGGTAGGGGGTAGGGAGAGGGTGGTTGGGTTATGGTCATTGGGGAGGGTATGTGCAATGGTGAGTGCTGTGAAGTGTGTATCTGGCGATTCACAGACCTCTACCCCTGGGGCTAATAATACATTATATGTTAATAAAAAATTTAAAATTAAAAAAAAAAAAAGAGTTGGAAGCTTAACTGATAGCCACCCAGGTGCCCCTAGCTTGACTAACTTTTGTAGAATTAAATAGTAAAATACAAGCCATTTTTATTCACTTCTTAAAGCTCCAGTCACACAGTAGCTGAGGATCACTCAGTCACACTGAGGATCAAACATAGACAACATCCTTAAGGTAACAAACAGCAGCTAACAGCCCAGCAGGCCACACCACTCACAGTATGACTTTGACCAATCAGTTGAGACAGTCTTCAAATCACAGCCACCTCTTCACCATCTTGTTGTACTATTGATCTAGCATCCGTTTGGGTATCTTCTGTGTTTGTGCCAATGTGGCTCATGTGATGCCCAAGAAAACTCAACAAGAGAAATTAAATACTAAGGAGTAAGATTGTGTTGAGTAGGGTAGGACTTTGAGGGGCCTGAAACCATTGTAATCCCATTCTTGACACATCACCCCCTCTAAGAATAAACTTTTGCTCCCTAGACAGCACCATCACTACCATTGGGAGTGGATATACTAACGGGGGACCTAAAGAGCAGCTCCCCACTCCTCACATTGAGGTGAACTCTGTCTTCCAGTGAAGTTTACTTATTGGTTCTATTGTTTCCATACCAAATAGACTTAATCTTTCATATAACAGATCCTCAAATATTTGATAACTGAAATTTTACTCCCTCTGTACTGAACAGCTTCTTGAAGCTTTTCTTTTCTGAGACTAAAGTTAACCACAGGATCCTTGAACTGGCATTCTTTTGACTCAGTTCCCTTATTGCATTAGACATTCTTTAGGGGCAAGCCCTATGCCTTTTTAAATTTTATTTATTTTCAGTGTTCCAGAATTCATTGCTTATGCACCACACCCAGTGCTCCATACAATACGTGCCCTTCAAAATACCCACTGCCAGGCTCACCCAACCCCCACCGCCTCCCCTCCAAAACCCTCTCCTTGCCCTGTTTGAATCCACTCCCACTTGTTGTTAAAATTAGGTGTATAGCTGAACATGGTATCCAAGCCAGAGTCAAAGGCTATTTCTTCCTCTGTCTTGGACAGTATTCATCTATTAGCAAAGTAATTCAGCCTGCATAGCTTGCTGATGCCTATTGAGTAGTGAAGTGAAATCTCTAAGCCTTTCTTCATATGTCCTGCTAATAGATTGAATTCTTCCATTTCTAGATTTCTGAGACTGAGGTGTGATTGTCATTCACACCTACCACCTTTCGTTCTCTTGGGCTCTTCCAATTATTCCATCATGTCGAGACATTTGAAGGTGTTGATTCATTTTTCTTTTTTTTTTAATTTAAGCTTTTTTTATTTAACCCACTGAGCCACCCAGGCACCCTTAAGCTTTTTTTATTTAAACATATAATGTAACCCCACCACCCTCTCCCAACCCCTCCCCCCGACCCCCCTCAGTTTGTTTTATGACATTAAGAGTCTCTTTTGGTTTGTCTCCCTCCCGATCCCATCTTGTTTAATTTTTTCTTTTCCTACCACCTTAACCCCCACCCCCATTGCATCTCCACTTCTTCATATTAGGGAGATCATGTGATAGTTGTCTTTCTCCAGTTGACTTATTTCGCTAAGCATAATACGCTCTAGTTTGATTCATTTTTCTTGTTCATTCATATATTCATTCCATCCATTCATTCATTACTTATACTTGCTTTTCTAAAGATATTTTCATAAAAGTGAGAACTAATGGAAAAGTCTATATGAGGTAAAAAGAAGAAAATGTTCCAGTCCCTAGAGTTAATATGAGTTCTGAGACCGAGCACATGAAGTGTACATCTAAGCTTTGTCCTAAAGGGAGATTGCATTTCTCCTTCATGCATCTCCCATTGTGTGAGAGAATGGTTGTAAACTAAGTTTACATCATCTCAGGAGTTCTTATTTAATGACTTTTACAAAATAAAATATATTTGGCACCTGAGATCTAATCACCTCCTGGTTGTCGGTGTACATTGGAAATTACAGATGTTTTTGGAGTAACAATCTTGTAGAAATGTAAAATATTTTTCTTTCCAAGCCCATAATGAAGCATTTTATCACTTTGGCCATATTTACATACGTCAACAATGTAGCATCGAACACTGAGTTAATCAACAGTATAACTTCTGGGGGGAGAAAAGACCTTGCTAGTGATACTCTCTAAATGAAGGCAAAAGAGTGTTTCAGACTTGAATTAGTTGGTTGGTTAGCCCAGTCCTTTACTCAGAGAGAATAGACCTGGCTTATGAGAGTTAATTCATACCATTTGGAGGTTGAAACAGCTATAAAGCTGCTTTGGAATGTCCTAAATTGTACCTATGAGACCTGTTTTTGACAGATGTGTTCATGTAGTTCAGTCAATTGGCATATGGAATTTTTATGTACAAGTTATGCAAAAGTTTCAACATGTAACATTTATTAGTGCTTCCACTGGCATGGAGAGACAGATGGTATACACATTACTTGCCAAAGCAGGCTTTGCAGTGGCCTTACAAGTCTGACTTTGCTCAGTTACCTAGGTCACTTAAGCTAACCCCCTCTCCTGCCCATTGTCCACCCAACATACACGTGCATAAGAGGCAAACCCTCCCTCCTCTGACCCTGGAATTTACTATAGGAATTCCTTCCCAATTGCTTGACTTATAATTTCCCTTCTTTCCTTCCCCTTCCTTGACCCAGATCTCTACCTCCTCTGTCTTTTCACTCCCTCCAGCTGGTCCGGGGTGAGGTCTGGAGGGTGAGGTAGGGAAGAACACTCCCCTACAGCTGTTCTCAGACCCCACCCATCCCTAATGTTAGTCTTGGCAGCACCCAGCCATTTCCCCCACATTAACCCCAAAGTCCTCCTCTCTTTAAGTCTCAGCTGCAGTAATGAAAGGCCCAGTTGCAAGAGCTGCAGATTAATCTTCTGTCCCAGTTATTATTTTTATTTTTATTTTATTTATTTATTTTTTAGAGGGAGTGATAAAAAGAGGGTGGTGGGTAGGTGCAGAGGGAGAGGAAGAGAGAGAATCTCAAGCAGGCTCCACACGCAGCTCAGAGCCTGACACGGGGCTCCATCTTACATCATGAGATCATGACCTGAGCTGAAATCAAGATTCGGATGCTTAACTGACTGAGCCACTCAGGCACATTCCCCTGCCTTTTTTTAAAAGTAAGGTCTATGTGGGGTTTAAACTCTGGACCTCGGAATCAAGTTTCACATGCTCTACTGACCGAGCTAGCTGGTTTAAAGAAAAACGGGGGTGGAGGAAATATCTTTCCTTCTTTGTAGTATCTACATGAGATAGCACATAAGGGGCACTAAGAGGGGCACTCTCCACCACACCCCCACCACTAGTAACACACCCTCTCTCTTTCTCTCCCAAATAAATAAATAAATCTTTAAAAAAATACTAAATAAAGATTCTTACCTCTCAATAAGAACCATTCCCTGGGGCACCTGGGTGGCTCAATGGGTTGAAGCCTCTGCCTTCAACTCAGGTCATGATCCCGGGGTCCTGGGATGGAGCCTCACATTGGGCTTTCTGCTCAACGGGGAGCCTGCTTCCTCCTCTCTGCCTGCCTCTCCACCTTTGTGATCTTTGTCTGTCAAATAAATAAATAAAATCTTAAAAAAAATAAGAACACTCCCAAAAAGAAGTTGGGTAAAGAAAATGAAAGAACAACTCACAAAGGAATATTTTTTGAATATGTGTGTTCATCACTTCTCGGCCTTTGGCTAAGATCAAGTGAATATGTGTGTTCAGCCTCAACTGTAGTTAAGGACATGCCATTTATATTCATGATGAAAACTTTAAAAGAATACAGTGCTCAGTCCTGGCCAGGCTGTGGGGAAGCACACACTCCTGTGTTAAATGGATTGTTCCCACACAGGTGGGAATGAGGATGGAGTGTGGGAAAAGGGGGTGGAATTAGCAGTGAAGAGCACAGTGCAGGAAGAGCCTGGGTGTGGTATTAGTCCTACCTGGCCTAGCCGCAGGGTTTATGAAAGTTCTTGTTGGGGTAGGAAGGAAGGTGGACAGCAGGAGAGCAAGGGAGAAACAGATCCAAGAAGGTACTAGGAAAGAGTGATTTCTGATGCCATTACAGCTATATTTCCCTTGATAAATTCTTCTTCACTCATGCTTTTGATTTTTATAGAGCATCCCAAGTCCCATGCTGCCTGAAGTTCTTGCTAACTCTTGATAAAACGTTGATGACCAAGACCAAAAAAAAAAAAAAAAAAAAAAGCTGCTTCCTGTTGTTTAGGCTGAGAGGAAGGCTGTGACTTGTGGTAAAATACTGATGGGTTCAATCTAGCAGTGCCTCCCTCATCTCCCTGGCTGCACAGCCTCATATGTTGTTGGCCTGCATAAAACTTAGAGATTATATGGCCCCATCTGGTGAGGAAATGGAGAGCAGAAGGCAGGCAAACAGGAGCCCCAAAGAACCCTCTAAGTGGCTTTAATCAAATTGGAGTGACAGCCATCTACTAAATGCAGATGGGTCTCAGAGTTTGGGGATTACCTGTGGCCATCCTACCCAGGACACAAAACCACATGGTAAGGCCAAACAGAAAGGTCAGGGACGGAAGCCCATAACCAGGGCTTGGTGGAGGTGTGACGTTTCCATTGCACACTGAAACACGTGGCACTGGGTCAGGGGGCTTCTGGCACTGCTGCTGCCATTGTTACTGTCATCTTTTGACAGGTAGTGTGGTGTGTCAAAAAAATAATGATCGACATCAGAAATGGGAGATCAAGATGTTAATTTCTCCATTGCTACCTTCCTGGTTAAGCGGTGCTCAAACCTTCACATGCCTCAAAATCACCTGCTGGGCTTGCCAAGACCCAGATTCAAGACCCCAACCCCCAGGATTTCTGGTATAGGCCCGAGAATGTGCATTTCTAACAAATTCCCAGGTGCTCCCAAGGCTGCAGGTCCGGGTGGGCCCTGAGAAGAGCCACCCAAGATAATTTTTTATGCCCATAATAGATATATTTTTAAAAATTAACATATAATGTATTATTTGCCCCAGGGCTACGGGTCTATGAGTCATCAAGCTTACACAATTCACAGCACTCATCATAGCACATACCCTCCCCAATAACCCAGCCACCCTATCCCTACACCCTCTCCAGCAACCCTCAGTTTATTTCGTGAGATTGAGAATCTCTTATGGTTTGTCTCCCTCCCAATCCCATCTTGTTTCATTTTTTCTCTCCCTACCCCCCACAACCCCCCACCCTTCCTCTCAAATTCCTCATATCAAAGAGATCATGTGATAAATGTCTTTCTCTGATTGACTTATTTCACTTAGCATAATACCCTCTAGTTCCATCCAGATTGTTACAAATGGCAAGATTTCGGGGGTTTTTGATGGCTGTGATATATGTATATATATTATGCATATATATATATATATATATATATATACACATATATATATACCACATCTTCTTTATCCATTCATCTGTTGTTGGACATCTAGGTTCTTTCCATAGTTTGGCTATTGTGGACATTGCTGCTATAAACATTTGGGTGCACGTGCCCCGTCAGATCACTACATTTGTATCTTTAGGATAAATACCCAAGGTAATTTTTTAGAGTAGGTATGGCCCTGTTGCTAGGGGGTCCACCCTGAAGATGAATTTGTTCCCCTGAACCCACCCCAATGGATCAGTCTTCCCTAGTTTCTTTTCTTTTTTTAAAAGATTTTATTTATTTATTTGAGAAAGAGAGAGAGTAAGAGAGAACGTGAGAGGGAAGAAGGTCAGAGGGAGAAGCAGACTCCCCATGGAGCTGGGAGCCTGATGCGGGACTTGATCCCGGGACTCCAGGATCATGACCTGAGCCTAAGGCAGTTGCCCAACCAACTGAGCCACCCATGCCCCCAGTCTTCCCTAGTTTCAAAAAAAAAAAATCATTATCTCAATTTCCAGTGTTTAAAACAAGGGATATTGGGGTGACTAAGTGGCTCAGTCGGTTAATCGTCTGACTCTTGGTTTCAGCTTGGGTGATGATCTTGTGGGTTATGCGATAGAGCCTGAGTGGGGCTCTGTGCTCAGTGCAGAGTCTGCTTGAGATTCTCTCCCTCCCCCAACTCGCATGTGTGCCCGCACTCTTTTCCTCTCTCTCAAAGAAATGATTCTTTAAAAAACAAAACCAAGGGATTTATCAACTGTAGGAAAAATGACAGTTTATAATGGAGATACATTGAAGTCCAAATTAGTGATCCCCAAGAGTGGGGGTGCCTGGGTGGCTCAGTTGTTAAGCATCTGCTTTTGGCTCAGGTCATGATTCCCAGGGTCCCGGCGTTGAGCCCCACATCGGGCTCTCTGCTCAACAGGAAACCTACTTCTCCTTCTACTCCCTCTGCTTGTGTTCCCTCTCTCACTATCTCTCTCAAATAAATAAATAAAATCTTTTTAAAAAATCAAAACTATCACTGAAAAGCTAAAAAAAAAATAATAATCCCCAAGACTGGTTGAACTTTGGGAGTATCTGGAAAACTGAACAGGAGGGGAAGGGGGGAAGGAAGGGATAAAGGAATGAAGGCAGCCCGCCCAGGCCTCACACCCAGATATTCTGATTAAATTGGTTCAGGGTAAGGTCCTGGCAGAAACCTGGTTTAAAAGCTCTCAATTTGCACCCAGGTCTGAGAACTGCAGGTCTACATCACTGGTTCTCAAATTTGCCTACACATTGGGGAGCACTTGGAAAGTTTTAAAAAATACTGATACTTCTATCCCATTTTCAAAGATTCTGATTTATAATGGGATGAAGCTTGGGCAGCCAGGGCTTTAAAATCTCTTCCAGTCATATGCTGATCAATCTATTCTGGATTTAACAAGTTGGATTGATGGCTTGGTCCCCCTCTCCGCACACTCTCTACCACAGTGGTTCTCAAAATGTGGTCCCTGGACCAGCATCAGCATCACCTGGGAACTTTTTAGAAATGCAGTGTTCAGGCAATGCCTCACCACTGAATCACCATTCCTGACCATTGAATCAGGAATCGGCTTCTAACAAACCCTGAACCCAGCAACTCGGATGCCCCATTGAGTCAGAGAACCCCTGCTGTATCATCCTGTCTGTTATCTGAGAGTTCCTCTTGCCATCCTCCCAGAGACCAGCCAGCGTTAGAGGCAAAGACTTCAGTCCTCTGGGTGTGAGGCAACACCAAATCCCCGGCTTCTGGATGAGTGAAGCCAAACTTCTTGGTGTGACTGAGTTCTTATATAATATTGTGAAACTTTTGTTGGCTAGAAACTGATGGCATTTAAATAGGAGGGTCAGTAGTGGGCCACAGCTGCAATCTTGGTCAAAATGACAAGCAAAGATCCAAATAACAGACGGAAGATAGGCAACATAAAGCAAACGTTGATCCCTGTTGTCTGGGCTGGGAAACAAGGGCGTGAAATATGAGGGGAAAGAAGAGAGAAAAAGCGTCTGTGCCAGGAGAAACCAGGAGGGCCCTGGTTTGGGAGGTTTTTCCTTGAATACTAATGCCCTTCCAGTTTGTCGGCACAGCAGGTGAAGTCTGTTTTCCTCTTTATAGGGCTCTGCTTTCTTGCTGAGGGAAAGAGCCCATGGGTACTGTGTTAATACTGAAAGTAAATATCCTTGGTCATGCCAGATCCAGGCGAGGGACAAACACAGCAGCCTGACAGAACACGGTAGGATCAAGCAATCTGTACAAAGGAGGTTTAACCTGTTTGACAAAAGACTCCTTTGCTGACTCCCATGAACCACTTGATTCTGATTCAGTTCAGCCCAGGCTTAGATGCTAAGAACACTAAGGGGGAAATGGCACAGACACTGCCTTAAAGCAGATCATACTCTGGCAGGGGAGAGAGGTGAGCAAGTATATTTCTACAGGGTGTGCTGATTACTGTGTGAACACGGTGCAGTCAGAATACAGAGGAGACAAGGATTAATCCTGGGTGGGGGTGAAGGTGAGGTAGTCAGGGAACACTTCAAGGAAGCAGTCCCCGGAGCTGGATTTTGGAGGCAAAATAGGTTGTTTGGCAGTCAAAGTGGCTGGAGGATTTACAGCCTGGGAAGGGCCTGAGGTGGGGGGAAGCAACACACTGAGTATTATTATTATTATTATTATTTTTAGATTTTCTCGTTTGAGGGGAGTGAGGGGTAGAAGGGGAGAGTGAGGGAGAGAAACCCAAGCAGACTCTGTGCTGAACATGGAGCCTGAGTGGGGGGTGGGGGTGGGGCTCAATCTCACAACCCTGAGATCGTGACCAGGGCTGAAACCAAGAGTTGGACACTGAACCAACTGAACCACCCAGGTGCCCCTTGAGTATTGTTAATGGGTAAATCATGAGGTGGGGAGTGACAAGGTATGCGCCTGTAGAGTTGAGCAGGGCTGCCAGCTTTTTAGGCTAAGCTTAAGGAGCTTGAATTTGATCACGCTAATCTGTAGTTGGCAGACCTAGCTGATGACCGAATTACCTGGGAAACCTCGAGAGATTCTCATTCAGTAGGTCTGGGTGGGCCTCGTGATGTGTGCTGCCTACGTGGGCAGGAGGAGAGAGGCTGACCAAGAAAAGCAAAGTGGCAAGAGTAGACAATACTGTAAAAGCAATTTGGAGGTTAGCTCAGTGGCTTGTGGAATAACTAGGTATCTACCCACTTTTTTTTTTTAAGATTTTATTTATTTATTTGTCAGAGAGAGAGCAGGAGCGAGCACAGGCAGACAGAGTGGCAGGCAGAGGCAGAGGGAGAAGCAGGCTCCCTGCTGAGCAAGGAGCCGGATGCGGGACTCAATCCCAGGACGCTGGGATCATGACCTGAGCTGAAGGCAGCCGCTTAACCAACTGAGCCACCCAGGTGTCCCTCTACCCACTTTTTTTTAAAAAAGATTTTATTTATGTGAGAGCGACAGAGAGAGCACAGGCAGGGAGAGGGGCAGAGAGGGAGAGAGACGCAGACTGTTCAATGAGCAGAGAGCCTGATGTGGGACTCAATCCCAGGACCCTGGGATCATGTCCTGAGCTGAAGGCAGAGGCTTAACCAACCCAGGCGCCCCAGTGTCTACCCACTTTTAAAAGAAATGTTTAAGTGTTTGAGACTGGCTTTTGTGAAATCCTTATTCAGTGGTTATTGTTGGAGAACATTTGCTGATGTGCATTGGGCCAAAAAGAGTGTTACCCTTGCTGGAGGGCCTGGCTGTTTCAGTCAGGAGAGCACGCAACTCTTGATCTTGGGGTTGTGAGTTGGAGCCCCATGTTGGGTGTAGAGGTGACTTAAAAATGAAAAAAATCTTAAAAAACAGAAAAGAATATTGCTAATGCCCATACAGGTTTGGCAGGAGCTGCACCTATTTTTTTGTGCTGTAAAGTCAAGTGGTGACAGTAATGGCAACAAATGAAGCATGATAAGACTTATTGTTACAGCAGGTACTTAATAATGTTTTTCCTAAAACTTGATACAAATAAATGTTTAAATTTACTTTGCCTACAAAATAAAATTACAAACAAGACCCCTGTTTGGAACCAACATGTAGTATTTGAGCTCTCTGACCACCATAAAAAGATGATACACATGAAAATAGTTTTCTACCAAATTCTATATGTTTTATTAAACTGATAAGAACAGATACTACACTTGATCTTAGCCAAAAGGCCGAGAAGCGATTCTATATGTTTTATTATGTGGTGTGCTGACTTATCTGAAATGAATAATGTAAGTTATGTAGAGTCTAATTATTAAACATTTTATATCATGATGTAGTAGCTTATATTTTCCAAAGATGGTAGTAATAATATCTCCCTCACATACTTTTGTTGTTGTTGTTAAAGATTTTATTTATTTATTTATTTGACAGAGAGAGCGAGAGAGCTCACAAGTAGGCAGAGAGGCAGGCAGAGAGAGGAGGGAAGCAGGCTCCCTGCTGAGCAGAGAGCCCGATGTCGGGCTCAATCCCAGGACCTTGAGATCATGACCCGAGCCGAAGGCAGAGGCTTAACCCACTGAGCCACCCAGGCCCCCTTCACACACTTTTTATGTGGTGACTTTGACACTCTGTCCATTGAGAGTTGAGAGTCTATGTTTTTTTTTTTTTAATATTTTATTTATTTATTTATTTGACAGACAGAGATCACAAGTAGGCAGAGAGGCAGGCAGAGAGAGGGGAGGAAGCAGGCTCCCCGATGAGCAGAGAGCCTGATGTGGAGCTGGATCCCAGGACCCTGAGATCATGACCTGAGCCGAGGGCAGAGGCTTAACCCACTGAGCCACCCAGGTGCCCTGAGAGTCTATGTTCTTTTTATGAATTAAATTGTGGCTCCCTCAAAATTCATATATTGAAGTCCTAGCACCTCAGAATGTGACCTTATTTGGACATAGAGTTCTTATAGAGGTCATCAAGTTAAAGTCATTAGGGTCAGCCCTAAACCAGTATGACTTGTGTAAAAAAGGGGGGACATGAAGAGAAACAGGGAGAAAATGGCCATCTACAGGCCAAGGAGAGAGGCCTAGAACAGATCCTTTCCTCTCAACCTGTGAAAGAACCAACCCTGCTGATACCTTGTGGACATCTAGCTTCCAGAACTGTGAGACAATAAATTTCTGTTGTTTAAGATAACAGCCAGTGGTACTTTGTTATGGCAGCCCCAACAAAGGAACACAGTTCCCTCTCCTTGAAACTGGGGGACTTGTCACTACTATGGAAATGATATTATTTTGTAACTTCCTAGGTTAGATGATAGAAGGCAATAAAGCTTCCATTGGTTCTCTTGGGGGAGACTGGCCAGCCATGCTGTGATGAGCTCAGACCACTTAAAAAGGTCACATATTGGTGTTCTGACAGTCCCAGCTGACAGCTAGCATCAGCTGCTAGAGATGTAAATAAATGTATTTCCAAATGATACCTATTCTCAGCCCTGGGTCACCCCAGCCTTCAGATTTTTCTAGCTGAGTCCTTGGATATTGTACTGCAGAGACCTAGCAACCCCTCTATGTCCCTTGTGAATTTCTGACTCCCTGAGGTCACAAACATGATAAAATGTTTCAAGCCAATGAGTTTTGAGATAATTTGTTACATAGTAGCTGGTAACAAGTCTTAAAATTACCTTTGTTCACAAACCTTTACTTTCTATGGCTGGTATGTTTATTGAAACCATCAGATACTTTAGATCCTACATATTGGTCACCCCTTATTTCTCTTGGCTCTGCATGATATTAGGCTCAGATGTCAGAAACAGTAGGTGACCTTGCCTTAAGTCAATTTAACAGACCACCAATGAATGGATTTCTGACAGTCTGAACCGGACAGACAATAGTGGCTCAGGGTTGAAAGTAGGAATTTCAGAACAACTGAGATGACTAAGAGTTTACTAGCAAGGTTAGTGCAGTTTGCCTGGAGCAGGGGAGGAATCTTGGAACCTCAAGGCAATACTTTCCTCTTCTGGGGCACAGAATCCAGGAAAAAATAAAGCAAAAGTGCCGACCTATCGGAGGGCAAAAAATATTGGTTGTTTCAGAAGAACGAATTGGGAAGCAGATTGTGGCAGCATCTGAAATCTCAATGAAACTGGGCAGCGCTGCCAAGCTGGTGACCTACAAGGTAAGTGTCTGAGTGCCTCATAATCAGGGTCTGGAAAGAAGACATGGACCAGTCTTCTCTGAGGAGCTGTGTTCACCAGGTTAATGTATCAAACCCAAGGAAAATGCAGGTGGTAAATCTCCCCAATTATTTTCTAGCTTGCTCTTCTTTTTAGATTTTTGCTTTGCCTTTCATTGTGTTTTGATAGAATTCATTTTGAGCAATTCTAAATTTTGTCAGGGGTTGGGAGAATTAAAAAGCAAACAAACAGCTTTATTGGGGAATAGTGGCTATCTAATACAATGCACATATTTAAAGTGTACAGCTTGAATCTGGACATATGTATATAACCATCATCATGATCAGGATAGTGAACATATCTATCACTCCCAAAAGTTCCGTGGTTCTTTTAAGTCCCTGCCTGCGTCCTTTCACGCCCTGCTCAGGGCTGGGGGAGTTTTAATCCATACACTTCAGCCTTGCTTGGAAAGCATATTGTCCCTAGTGGTAGTGCCCACTGGCTTGCTGAGGAAATATCCTGGATAAAAAGGAAAGTGGAGGGTGCCTGGGTGGCTCAGTGGGTTAAAGCCTCTGAATTCGGCTCGGGTCATAATCCCAGGGTCCTGGGATGGAGCCCCAAGTCAGGCTCTCTGCTCAGTGGAGAGCCTGCTTCCCCCTCTCCCTCACTGCCTGCCTCTCTGCCTACTTGTAATCTCTGTCAAATAAATAAATAAAATCTTAAAAAAAAAAGGAAAGTGGAAAGTCACAAGTTCTGTACAATGGTGTGTGTGTGTGTGTGTGTGTGTGTGTGTGTGCATGTCTGTGCATGCGTTATAAGCCCTTTTTTGACTACCCTGGAAGTACCCCATGAGGTTGTGATTCTGTTACTTGAGAACTACTTCTTCTTCTCCTCTTTCTCCTTCTTCTTCGATTTTATTTATTTGATAGAGAAAGCACAACAGGGGGAGTGGCAGTCAGAGGGAGAAGGAGAGGGAGAAGCAGACTCCCCACTGAGTAGGAGCCCAACGAAGGGCTCGATCCCAAGACCCTGCAATCATGACCTGAGCCAAAGGCAGATGCTCAACCGACTGAGCCACCCAGGTGCCCCAGTGTTCTGTATTTTTAAAACATATATCTTTTCATCTATCAAAAATACTTTATAGGGACGCCTGGGTGGCTCAGTTGGTTAAGCAGCTGCCTTCGGCTCAGGTCATGATCCCAGCGTCCTGGGATCGAGTCCCATATCGGGCTCCTTGCTCAGCAGGGAGCCTGCTTCTCCCTCTGCTTCTGCTCACTCGCTCACTCTCCCTCTCTCTCTGACAAATAAATAAATAAATAATATTTAAAAAATACTTTATAATAAAACATTTAGAAATTGAAAACATTTATTCAACAAACATTTTGGGGGTGCTTTCTCTGTGCCTGGCTCTGTTTTATCATTGGGATACAGCAATAAACAAAACTGATAGGATCCCTGCCTTTACAGAGCTCACATTCCTGGGGAGGGATTGTTTGGAGGAAGGACTTTTTATATAAATGATTATTTCTTTGGGATGGATCCCCAGAAGTGGAATCACAGGGCAAACAACACTACAGACATTTGGAGGATTCTACTGAACCCTGTCAAATGCCTTCCAAGCCCATCAGAAAGCCGGGAGTTCCCATTTCCTCATTCCTTGCCAGCCTTACTTTACTTTTTTGCCCATTTGGGGGAACAATAGTATTTGCCTAACTTGAGTTTTTTAACTTACCAGCAGTTAAAGTAATTATAGACAAGATAAAACAGTTTTCAAATGTTTTTCGGTCTTCTAAAAAAAAATCAAATCATAAGGACGGTTTTTAATTTTATCGACCCTTTGCTGGTCACATTTGTTGCAATTATTTTCCCCATTTGGTCTTTTCCCTTTGCTTCTGCTTATATATTTGTGTACAACTTTTATGTAGCAAAATCTATCCGCTTTTTTCCTTATGATTCATTCCATTCTCTGATACTTGAAAGTCCTTGCTCATTCCAAGATCCAATAAATAACTCCTGTATATTCCTTCATTAAAAGAGATTTCAATATTTGCATTGACTTTCAGTTAAAAGATTGCAGTTGGGGGATGCAAGGAGGTGAAAGTACTTGGATTTTGAAAAACCCTCCCTAAGTGAGATATCCTTGCCCTCCTCTCCCTACTTCTAAAGACACACCAATTTTATCTACAGAGATTTTCCTTTAGTATATGGGCTAAATGTCTAACTTTTTTTTTCCACTCCAGAAAAGTTATCAAGCTGTCCTATACCATTTACTGAATGATTCCTTCATTTTCCCTCTAACCCTTGGTACTACATTTGAGTCGTATACTAAGCCCGTATTCACAGTTTGTGGCTTGTTTGTGGACATTGTAATTTGCACCATCACTTTACTCTTACATGAGATCCCTGTTATTTGGATTACTGTAGCTAGTTAGTAATACCCGGTAAGATAATCTCCATTGCCCAACCACTCTTCTCCAAAACCTCCTGGGTTACTCATTTTTTCCCCTGTGATATAGTCTGAATGAAGTTTTAAAAAGCCATGATAATTTTTTAATTAAAATTGCATTAAAAAGTTAACATCTTTAAAATAGTCCTATGTCTGTCTGACTACAGTTTGTTGTTTTTTTTTTAAGCAGAGCCATTGATTTATTTGTATTTGTTTCATCCCAGCAAAGCCTTGCTAAACACAGCACAGTCAGGAACCATGTTAAACCCTGGATATGGATTCAAAGATGGCTACTGTATATCCTCCAAAAAAGGTCACCTCTAATTCACCCAAATCAGTACGTTACAGATGCAACAGAAGATATAGAACAGATGAATTTAAAAGGTAAAATTTGGGGGGGGGGTACAATTTGGCACATTTTGGCCTGTCTACTCTATGAAATCGTCCCCACAATCAAGATAGGGAGCATATTCATCACTCCCCAATTTTCCTTATGTCCCTGTGTAATCCCCACTTCCAGTCCCCCCACCATCTCTAGGCAAACACTGCTACACTTTATGTCACTCTAGATTTGTTGGCATTTTTTTACAATTTTATATACGTGGAGTCATACAGAATATACTCATTTTTGGCATACTCATTTTGCTTTCATGTCCGTAATGATTTGAGGCGTGTCCACATCATTGCATGTATCCTTAGTTCATCCCTTTTTGTTGCGGAGTAGTATTTTACTGCATAGCCATGCCACAGTTCGTTTTTTCATTTACCTGTTGAGAGACATTCCAGTTTTTGGCTATTGCTGGTAAAACTGCTGTGATCACTCAGATACAGGTCTTTGAATAGCCGTATACTTTTGTTTCTCTTGGGTACATTGCTAGAAGATATTTAAGATACTGCCAAATTGTTTTTCAAAGTAGTTGTACCATTTACCTTCTCACCTAAAGATACTAAGGAAAGTCGGTGGATACCCTGTCAATAAACAGTGCTGGGACAATTGGATAGACATAGGAAAAAAATAAAAACAAAATAAAAAATAAGCCTCTAACCACATGCCGTATAAAACCATTTACTCAAAATGGATCACTGACCTCCATAAATGTAAAGCCTAAAACTGTAAAGCTCTGAGGAGAAACTACTTTAAAATGCTGAGATTGGGTTTGATTCCACCAAGTATGTGGCGTCTGAGTCAGGCCTTGTAGCCAGTAGGACTGAAGGGACTGGGCAGCAAACTGGCCTTTGCCCTAATTGTTCCTTCTACTTGGACTTCTCCTCCCCTAAATATCCAACTGTACCACTCTTCCAGTCTTCATTCATTATTTAAAACTGTAACCTAAAAACAAACAAACAAACGAAAACAAACAAACAAAAAAACTGCAACCTATAGGTCCCTTTCCACACTATACCCATCACTCTCACCCTTCATACCTCTTCTTCTATTCCCCCCACCCCAGTATCTCTTACCTTCTAGCATACTATAGAAGTAATTAACTAATGTATTCATTTTTCAAAGATTTATTTATTTATTTTAGAGAGAGTGAGCGTGCAGGGGAAAGGGTAGAGGACAAGAGAGACAGACTCCCCACTGAGCAGGGAGCCCCATGTGGGGCTGCATCCCAGGACCCGAGATCACAACCTGAGCCAAAATCAAGAGTTGGGCTCTTAACTGACTGAGCCACCCAGGCACCCTCATTTGCTTATTTCTTAGGGTCTGTCCCTCTCCCGCTCAATATATAAAATTCCTTGAACTAGAATTTTGCCCTTTCCAGCTGCTTTTAGGAGACTCTCTCAAACCGATATCCAAGCTCACTCCATTCTTCAGCTGTATCCATTCTGCTGTCTATTCCATCCGTTTGTCCTTTATTTCATCAATTGCATACTTCGCCTGGGTCTTTTAAAATTATTTTTCTTGTTTGATCTTACCAATAAGTTTGTTTCTCCTTAATATATTTATCATGCTTATTTAAACTTCTTAGTATTTTACTTGTCAGTTATACCTCAATAATGCTGAAAAAAATTTAAAAAGCTCCAGGACCTTTAAAAAATTAAAACATAAAAATAAAAATTACAGGGGTGCCTGGGTGACTCAGTCATTAAGCATCTGCCTTTGGCTCAGGTCATGATCCCAGGGCCCTGGGATTGAGCTTTGCATCTGGCTTTCTGCTCAGCAGGGAATCTGCTTCTCCCTCTGTCCCTCACCCCAGTTCATTTTCACTCTCTCAAATAAATAAACAAATCTTTAAAAAGAATAAAATTCTCAGTGTCTGTTCAAATAATTGTTTCAGATAATATAAACTGTTCCATTTGTAGTCTTTTACACTAATTGTGCTCCTCAGGTGTCACAACTTAGCAATTTGTAAGTTACATAGTGTGAATAATTAGGAAAACAGGAAAGTACAATAGAAATAACAAAATAGGGGCACCTGGGTGGCTCAGTTGGTTGAGCGACTGCCTTTGGCTCAGGTCATGATCCTGGAGTACCAGGGTCGAGTCCCGCATCGGGCTCCCAGCTCCAAGGGGAGTCTGCTTCTCCTCTCTCATGCTCTCTTTCACTGTCTCTCTCTCAAATAAATAAATAAAATCTTAAAAAAAAAAGAAATAACAAAATAGGTACTACCCACAGTCCCACTGCCCAGAAATAACCAATCGACCTTCTTTTTTTTACTGTGTTTCCTTCCAGTCATACTATTTACCTGTCCAGTATATTTAAAAATTGTTAAAATACTATGTATAATTTTCTATCTGGATTTTTCATTTACATTAATCTTAAGATTTGTTTCAAGTTGTTGAAATTGTTCACAGACCTAATGTTTTTACTGAAGTAAAATGAATACACCGTGTTATATTAGTGTCAGGTGTACAGTATAATGATTCAGAAGCTCCCTACATTACTCAGTGTTCATGAAGATAAGTGTACTTGGCCTTTGGTGCAATGGCATCCTCCTCATGGAAACACACCACTCTCCAAGGATCTCCTCCACCCATCCCCAGAAGAGAGAGGAAGCACAGAGAAGAACCCCCTGATGCAGAGCCCCAATTCCTACTTCATATGATGTGAAATACCTAGAATGCTATAAAAATCACTATTGTCTTTAGTCATGCACAAACAGTAGTTTTGTGTGTTGGCTGCTCCACTCTCTGTTGCCAGCGAACAGAAGGAAAAGGAATCGCCTCCAGATGGATGCAGCACTACAAGCACACAGAATCAAGAGGAGTGGGAAACCATCCCAAGAAACACGTTTTTTTAAGATCTTATTTTTAAGTCTATCCTGAAGGTGGGACTCAAACTCACAATCCCCAAATCAAGAGTCACATGTTCTACCAACTGAGCCAGCCTGGTGCCCGCCAGTAAACACATTTTGGATTTAAAAAAGAAAAAAGGGGCGCCTGGGTGGCTCAGTGGGTTAAAGCCTCTGCCTTCGGCTCAGGTTATGATTCCAGGATCCTGGGATCCAGTCCTGCATCAGGCTCTCTGCTCAGCAGGGAGCCTGCTCCCCCCCCCCTTCTCTGCCTGCCTCTCTGCCTACTTGTGGTCTCTGTCTGTCAAATAAATAAATAAAATCTTAAAAAAACTCTCATTCCCTTTATCTATTGCACCCATTCTCTCACCTACTACTTATCTGGCAACCACCAGTTGATTTTATTTTTGAATCTGTTTTTTGATTTTTTCTTCTTTTCCATTTGTTTTGTTTCTTAAATTCTACGTATAAGAGAAATCATACAGTATTTATCTTTCTTAGACTGACTTATTTCACTGAACATTATGCACTCTAGGTCCATCCATGTTGTTATAAATGGCAAGATTTCATTGTTTATGGTTGAGTAATATTCCATTGTACATATATACCATGTCTTCTTCATCTATTCATCTATGGATGGATAGTTGGATTGCTTCCATATCTTGGTTATTGTAAATAATGCTGCAATAGACATAGAGGTGTATCCACTCTTTGAATTAGTGTTTTCATTTTCTTTGAGTAAATACCTGGTAGTGGAATTAATGAATTAATTAGTGGAACTAATAGAGTATTTCTATTTTTAATGTTTTGAGCAACTTCCACACTGTTTTCCACAGTGGCTGGAACAATTTGCATTCCCACCAATAGTGCACAAGGTTCCTTTTTCTCCACATTCTCACCAATCCTTGTTGTTTCTTGTCTTTTTGATTCTAGCCATTCTGGGAAACTGTAAGGTGATATTGCATTCTGGTTTTGATCTGTATTTCCCTGATGATGACTGATGTTCAACATCTTTTCATGTGTCAGCCATCTGTATGTCTTCTCTGGGAAAATGTCTATTCAGATCCTCTGCCCATTTTTTAATTGTGTTTGTTTTTGTTTTGGTGTTGAGTTGTATGAGTTTTTACACATTTTGAATATTATCTTCTTATTGGATGTATCATTTAAAAATGTTTTCTCCCATTCATTAGGTTGCCTTTTTGTTTTATTGACAGTTTCCTCCACTGTGCAAAAGCTTTTTATTTTTGTGTAGTCTCAACAGTTTAATTTTGCTTTTGTTTTCTTTCCCTGTGGAGACATATCTAGAAAATGTTTCTGTGGCTTATGTCAAAGAAATTACTGCCCGTGTTTCCTTCTAGGAGTCTCACGGTTTCAAGTCTCACATTTGATGGTTTCTAATCCATTTTGAGTTTATTCTGTGTATGTTGTAAGAAAGTGGTCTAGTTTCATTCTTTTGCATGTAGCTGTCCAGTTTTCCCAACACCATGTGTTGAGGATAATGTCTTCCCTATTGTAAATTCTTGGCTCTTCTGTCTTAGATTGATTATCCATATAAACATGGGTTTAATTCTGAGTTCTCTACTCTGTTCTGTTGATCTGTGTGTCTATTTTTGTGCCAGTACCATACTGTTTTGATTACCACAGCTTCATAACATACCTTGAAATCTGGGATTGTGATACTTCTAGTTTTGTTCTTCTTCAAGACTGCTTTGCCTATGCAGGGTGTTCTGTGGTTCCATACAAATTTTATTATTATTTGTTCTATTTCTGTGAAAAATGTTGTTGGCATTTTGATAGGGATTGCATTAAATCAGTAGATGGCTTTGGGTGGATATTTTAATAATATCGGTTTTTCTAAGTCATGAGGATGGGATAGCTTTCTGTTTGTTTGTGTCATCTCCAATTTCTTTAATCAGTGTTTGATGGGTTTTGGAGTACAGGTCTTTCACTTTCTTGGTTAAGTTTATTCCCGGGTATTTTATTACTTTTGGTACAATTGCAAATGGGGTTGTTCCTTCACTTTCTCTTTCTGCTGCTTCATTATTAGTGTATACAAATGCAATGTATTTCTGTATATTACTTTTGTATCCTGTAACTTTACTGAATTCATTTATTAGTTCTGGTAGTTTTTTTGTAGTCTTTAGGGTTTTCTATGTATAATGTTATCTGCAAAGAGTGAAAATTTTGATTTTTCCTTATCAATTTGGATGCCTTTTATTTCTTTCTCTTGCCTGACTGCAATGGCTAGGACTTCCAGTCACAGACCTAATTTTTAATGACTGCAAATGATTCCATTTTAGGGATATGTAGTAATATGTTTAATTCTTGGGCATTTAGGATGTTTCCAACTTTTTCCCTTTAAAATATCACCGCCACATTTTTTTGTACATAAATCTTTGTTCACATTTTTTGTTATTTTCTTAGGATTTAATCCTACAAAGAATGATTCCAAGAGAATGGACACTTAAGATCCAATTGCCAAATTGTTTGCCAGAAGGTTTGTATCACCTTACACTTCACACAGGAAGTGTATGATTGAGTTCCTTCCATTACACCCATTATGTTCACGAACTTTATTAATTTGATAGAGGAAAGTGGCATTTCACCTTTTTCTAATTTACATGTCTTTTATTACCAGTAATCGTTCATTATTTTTATTTATTCTTCTGTTAATTTTGGGCCTGAACCCAAATTTTGGGTTCAGGCCCAAAATTAACAGAAGTTTTTTTCTGCTCTAGAAGGCTAGCCAACCAAAGCTTTCTAGCAAAGGCAATTTGCTGAGTCTGCCTTCCACATGGGGACCAATGTGTGTGAATTCCACTTCAACTAACTTCCCAGATGCCCCTACCAGATTGGTACCAGATCATGGTGTCAGGTGAAGTGTTGCCCTTGAGGGTGGACATCGTGATATCTTGCTGTGTTTGCATATGTAGAACAAAGGAGTGATAGTTCAGTCTTGGTTTAAGCCTAGACAACAAGCAACAGAACGTAAATGTGTGCACGTGTTTGTTGTATGTGCTAGATAAGTTTGGTCACTGTATACTTTTTTTTGGTCATGTATACATTTTAAACACAAAAAATTACAATTAATGAGAAAGCTTTTTCATGATCTTATAAAGGATCCTTTTTATTTTCGATGCATCTGGATAGCTGGACCCCTAAAATCATGTTAGAGAGCCCCATTCTTCCCAAGCAGAGAGATTTGTCTTCACAGATAGCCCATGGGTGAACTACAAATTAAAAAAAAAATACATTCTTTCTAGATATGAGAATATTATTTTTTTCAGTTCTTGTATTAGAATTAAAAATAGTAAGTCTATTTCCAAGAAATTAACTTAGTAAATAATGTAAGAAAACACTAGAAGATTACAGAACTATAAGCATGTACTCTTAAGAATCTTGTATTGAAGGTGGGTCTTTTTTTTTTCCTAAAGATTTTATTTATTTATTTGTCAGAGAGAGTGAGCACAGGCAGACAGAGAGGCAGGCAGAGGCAGAGGGAGAAGCAACCTCCCTGCTGAGCAAGGAGCCCAGTGTGGGACTTGATCCCAGGTCCCTGGGATCATGACCTGAGCCGAAGGCAGCCACTCAACCAACCGAGCCACCCAGGCATCCCGAAGGTGGGTCTTAAATGGAGGAGCCCTCTCTGGAATGGAGATGTGTGTATTTTGCAGTTAAATTCCTGATAAATATATTTTTTGAACATTTGATTTGGGGGTGCAAAATTTAAACATGCACCACTGGAGACCACTGAGATCAGAGCTAAATGAGTCTCTGTGTTGGTGTGTGTTGGGGCAGGAGGGCGATTCCAGGTTAACTGTGGTAATGAAAATTCTTGAGTCAGTGTAAATAATTTTGCTGTTATAAAACACAGATTTAGACCTTTGCTGACATTCTGAATTCTTGAGGATTTCTGAATCCTGCTCAGAGGTCATGAAATGCTTGTTTAAGGAGCTGTTGTGTAAGCACAGACTGCTTAGTAAGACCCAGAAGGACACTAAAATATCTTCTTCATAAAAGAATCTCAATTCCCACCTGCACTGTCTAAAGACTCACCATTTGAAAGTGGAATATGACATTTTATTAACAGACTTCCCAGGTTAAAACTGTACCTACTCTTGGGAGAAGTACCAACTACTCTCAGCCAATAATACCTTGCCTTGAACTTATTTTCTAACTGGCCCTGAAGAAGCAAATTTAGCAGGTGGAAAGAGGCTGGCCCATGGATTCCTGTGTTGGGAGACGCTGCTGGAACTGGGACGTGATGACAGAGAGCTCCACTCTGCCATCAGGGCCTCTCTTATACCTATGCAAGCCTGTTTCGTCAGCCGTCATATGCAGGGACCCACTTCACCAGTTGTTGTGATCTTGACATTAGCTCAGTGGTGTGTGTGAACCAACACTCATGGCAGAAATATTAAACCACTAGAGAATGTTGAAGTGGAGGGATCTGGACAGCCAGAGAAATATTTTAAGGTCATCTCAGGCCTCCAAGGGTTTAGGACAGGTAAGGCAGAAAAGAGATGTAAAACTGTGTGTGTGTGTGTGTTTGTATGCGCGCGCGCACATGCGCATTTTACAGGAAAATGTTCACAATTTTGGAATTAATTCTGGTGAAATCTTAACCTCTACTTTTAAAAATTGAGAATAATGTGTAGAGCGAGTCTGAAAGTCTCAAAACTGTGAGCAAGTTGAGGTTACAAATCTAGAAGGGTGTAGGAAAACTATGGCTGTGACTTCACTGATGTGTGTGCTCTCTTAGGACAATGGGGCTCCTTTGAGGATTTCTGGGGTGAAAAAAAGTGTAGGAAAATGACCAACCTTTATTGAGTGCCTACTGCATGCAGAGTGTTACAATGCGCTAGGTATGTGGAGGTTCAGAACGGAAAAGAGGAGAAAACACCCCCAATGTCCATTGGTGGTTGAATGGATACATAAGATATAACCTATACATAGAAAAAATATTATTCAGCCTTAAAAAGGAAGGAAGTTCTGAAACATGCTACACAACAGGGATGAACCTTGAAGACACTACTAGTAAAATAAGCCAGTCACAAAATACAAATGTTGTATTATTCTACTTTTATGAGGAAGCCAGAATAGAAGTGATAGAGTGGTTGCCAGGGGCTGGGGGCTGGGTGGGGTCGGGAATGGAGTTACTGTTTACTGGGTATAGAGTTTCAGTTTGTGATGATGGAAAAGTTCTGGAAAAAGATAATATGATTGTGGCATCAATGTGAATGAACTTAATGTCTCTGAACTGAACACTTAACGTGGTAAATTTTTACTACTGTATTAGGCAACAGATGTGATGTTTGTATGTATATTCATGTTATACATTACTTAATTACTATGAGGCTCTACTTGAGCCTGTTCATGAGAAAAAAAATTAAAAAGTAAAAATAAAGTAAAATTTGTGCTATGTATATTTTAACACTGAAAAACAAGCAAACGAAAAACAAGGAATAGAGCTCCCTTCAACCTCTGGACGTTGGAGTTTTCAAAAAGGAAAGAAGGATATAGCGGCAAGGAAGGGCAGCTCAGGGTGAAAGAATGGTTCCGAGGCTCAGCAAGGACCCCCACGCACCACTCAGTTTCGAGTGGGGGGATAAGAAAGCACCTATCACTGGGCATAACTATTATCTGTCTACCTGGCTTCCCCAAGAGACCATGAGCACCCTTACTAGGCACCAAGTAGTATCTCAGTATAGTCTTGTGGAATGACTTCGAGGAGGGACGCAGCCCCAAATGTCCGCTGAGTTGGGAAACATGTTCATATTCACATTCGTGGGTAAACTCCTGGGATGCTCTGGGGCCAGGAGAGAGGTGTTTGCGTTTCCAATCCGGGAGTTTACTCCCCCAGGTCTCTGACAGTCTTCACCCACTGAAGGAGGTCCCTGGACCTTACGGGTCAGGGCCTCAATCAGGAGGCCGAATACAAGGGGCCAAGGCGGCCCCTTCCGCGGGTCCCACACTTCCTGGATTCCAATAACCCACCCTGGGCGGGGAGCCCAAACCGTCCAAAGGAAAACATGAGAAACCTGCGGCCCAAGGAAAGACCTCTGCTCCTGCTCATTCGCCCCAGAGAAGGAGAAGTGGGGGCTCAAGGAACATAAAGCTCGGCTGTCCTGCGCCCAGTGGGAGGGAAGTCCGGGAGTCCACTGCTCACACTTGCAAAACGCTGACTACTTCTCCAGCTCCGGATCCCGACCTGAGCCGGGGGCCTGCAGGCGCTGCGCCGCCGCCAGGGGGCAGCCCTCCCCCACGTGGGCACCACCTGGCCAGACAGGAGCCGCGCGCTTTCCGCGTCCACGCGAGCGGAGCACACCGGAGCGCGATCGCCGGGTGCTCCCCAGCCTGCCTCCCAGAAAAGTTTCTCATCTCTCGTGCTAACTTGAGTGGGTGGCGGTGGATATTTCCCAGCCGTGACTGAGAAGTGGGAGCGCGTTTGGGAGGGAGCCTAGGAGGTGGGGCACGAAGTGGGGCATAGGGGGACACGCGGGAAAGGAAACACTTGGGTTTCCGCGCTCCGGAAATTTCGGGAGTGCGGAGCTAAAGATCGCGTACGGATGTGTAGCTCAACTAAAGCAAATAAAGCAAGTGACGTGCCCCAGTGTGCGACTTTGGAAAAAGCTCAACCAAATCTCTGTGAACACTGTCCCTGCAGCGCTCCTCCTGGGTTAGAGCCCTCCTCTGACCTTCACTAAATCCTAACACTTAACCCTGAGTGGCCAGAAGATAATTGGCCACGCTTTTCAAACGTTTCCAGGGAAGATCCCTTGAAACCCTTTGGGAAGGGAGCTTTGGACAAAGTTACAAAAACGGAACGCAAAGTCCACCTCTTCGCCCTCCTTGGCCAGACAAGTTCAGGGTGGTGCAATGACGGCTGTGCTGGTCATCTAAAGTAACTAATGGTCTCTGGACAAATTCTTCCTGTCCGTTTTATCTTCAACTACTCTGCCACATACCAGTCCTCAGTCTAGTGAAAATCATGGTGTTTATTTAGCTATCGACCGAGTACTTATAAAACTTCAACTTCCAAATGTTAAAGTGAACTCCTTGGTAAGGACTCTTGGCTAGATCAACAAAGCAATGTAATGCCTGATTAATAGTGCTGATTAATGTTGGCTCAGGTTAATGCTGAGCCCATTACAATAATTAAATGATTCAGACATTTTTCAAACCAGAGTCAATGAAAAATAATTTATTTAGAACTTTGAGGCGTTCCCATAGATCTTTCAGAGATCTATGATGGACTTTGTGGGTCATTTGTAAGTGTAACTGGTGGGTAGCTGTCATCAGCAGCAAAAACTCGATTTTAAAAGAGTTCTTAGGTGGGAGGAGGCAGTTTATTTTTGAGATTCTGTGAGATTGATAAGGGGAGTAAGACGTTTAAAAGCGTGAAAAACTTGGTGAATAAAATGATGTACACAAAGACAGCTAATGATTGTTTCTACAGAAAGCCATTGATTTTTGATAGTTTTGTTAAGTGGTCATTTTAATCAGAAAGCTAAACTTTGGAGGCCAGTCCCCACTTTGAAATAGAAAGGTTTTGGGAAATGCAAAAACCCAAAAGGAATGGCTGTGTGTGAATTCCACAAGCTATTAGGATTTTTACACTAGCCACAATAATTTGAGTTGATGACAAAGAATACTTTAAAATAACATATTTATTTCTACTACCTTGTCACCTGAAAAGGAAAATTGGGCTGAACAGAACTCTAATCTTATTTTACAATATTATTTCATTTCTTTCCACCAGTAGCTGTTGGAAATATTTAGATTTTCCAAAAAACATTTTTAAAGATTTTATTTATTTATTTGTCAGAGAGAGAGAGAGAGAGCGAGTACAGACAGACAGAGAGGCAGGCAGAGGCAGAGGGAGAAGCAGGCTCCCTGCCCAGCAAGGAGCCCGATGTGGGATTCGATCCCAGGACGCTGGGATCATGACCTGAGCCAAAGGCAGCCGCTTAACCAACTGAGCCACCCAGGCGTCCCCCAAAAAACATTTTTAAAAGCTGGCTTGAAAGTTTAATTAATATAGTTCCTATTAGAGTAGAAGTATGTGTATATGTTGTAGTTATTTAAGCATTTTGAGATTACTGTTAGTGTTGATTAGAATGTTCCTCTTACTAAGAACTACAGAGTCCCTTACCTCATTATGAAAGAACTTTTTGAGTTGTTTCTAGGTGCATTGTGTGTGGATGTATTTGGGTTTTCGCTAACATTTTCTATTTCTTTTCTGCGTTTAATGATTACTTTCTTTACTCCCATGAAATTTGTCAGATCCTCTTATTAGTGTGGCTTAGTTTAGCTGTCAAGTTTCTAGGGCATTCAATTGCAGATAAGTGACTAAAACGCCAGCCTAACCACATTTTTATTAACAGATGATGGAAAACAAACATCTCGGGAGAAGAACCGAAGGGGACAAGTTAAAAGGTCAGTAAACAATTATTATTGTGCTTAAAAACTGGGGGTTTCTCAACAGATTTATTGGGGAGCCGCTGGCCCAGTCTGAGGGAGATGGAACAACCCAAAAGATCTCGGAGACATTCCCCAGGGACCATCTCGGATGATTGGGGGAGGGGAGTTATCTCCGGGCTGCACGGCTCCTACAGGCCATCGAGTGGTCAAACTGTCGCGTCACGAGAGTGCTTCTGAGGTTAGGGCGAGGGCTGACTGAAGAGTAGGAGCCTGGGAATTCTAACTCTTGCATTGGCCCTAGGGCCAGACCACCGCGGGCCAGCGCCTAATTCAGGTCTCAACCCCTTTGACAAGGAGCGGTGGGGTCCTGTCTCCTCGCCACCCCCAACCCCCCTCCCCCGCCTCAATCTTCTCAGCTGTGGCTCCCTCCTCCGGGTAAACTTTCTCTCCCGAGCAGGGCTGATTTCCTAGGCTTTCTTTCCCTTCCCTCGGTAGCGCTCTGACGTGCACACCATGTGACAGGCCTCCTACTATAAGCCGAGGAAAGGTCCGCCCTCTCCTGGACTCAGCCCTCGCCTCGCCGAGCTCGGTCCCTCGATTCTCATCCGTCCCGCACCTTCCCGGGCGCCCGACTCTCTGACTCTCCCGCTCGGGGCCTCGCCACTCCCTCCTCACTGACCAGGGCGCCGGCCGCTCGGAAAGGGGAAGGTCAAGTCCCCCGCCTGGGCCGGGTGCGCGCGGGGCCGAGGGAGTGCAGAGACCGTGCGGCGCGCGCGGCCGCGTAGGAGTTACAAAGTCGCGGCGCGAGCGTCCCCGGCCGCCCGGCAGCCCCGACACAGCTCGAGCAGCGGCGGCGCCCCCAGCGTGGCGCCCCCGTGCCGGGCCCGCCGCCCGGGACCCGGGCTGGGGAGCGGCGGGAGCCCGGCGCCCGGCGCCCCTATGCGCCGCCCCGCCGCCCGCGCGCCACAGCCATGACCCTGAGCACGGAGATGTCCGATGCCTCCGGCCTCGCGGAGGAGACAGACATCGACGTGGTAGGGGAGGGCGAGGACGACGACGACGACGAGGAGGACGACGACGAGGGCAGCGGTGGCGTGTCCCGCCTGGCGGTCCCCGCGCAGCGGCGGCGGCGGCGGCGCTCCTACGCCGGGGAGGACGAGCTAGAGGACCTGGAGGAGGAGGAGGAGGAGGACGATGACATCCTGTTGGCCCCGCGCTCTGGGGCCTCCCCCGCGCCCCAGGGCCCAGCTCCAGCGGCGGGGGCCGGGGCCGCTGGGGGCGGCGGCGCGGGCGGGGGAGGGGGCGGCGGCGGCGGCGGCGGCGCGACCGCGGGCGGCGGCGCCAAGAACCCGCTGGTGAAGCCGCCCTACTCGTACATCGCGCTCATCACCATGGCCATCCTGCAGAGCCCCAAGAAGCGGCTGACGCTGAGCGAGATCTGCGAGTTCATCAGCGGCCGCTTCCCCTACTACCGGGAGAAGTTCCCCGCCTGGCAGAACAGCATCCGCCACAACCTCTCGCTCAACGACTGCTTCGTCAAGATCCCCCGCGAGCCCGGCAACCCCGGCAAGGGCAACTACTGGACGCTGGACCCCGAGTCCGCCGACATGTTCGACAACGGCAGCTTCCTGCGGCGGAGGAAGCGCTTCAAGCGGCAGCCGCTGCTCCCGCCCAACGCCGCCGCCGAGTCGCTGCTGCTGCGCGGCGCGGGGGGCGCGGGGGGCGCGGGCGACCCGGCTGCCGCCGCGCTCTTCCCGCCCGCGCCGCCGCCGCCGCCGCACGCCTACGGCTACGGCCCCTACGGCTGCGGCTACGGCCTGCAGCTGCCGCCCTACGCGCCGCCCTCGGCCCTCTTCGCCGCTGCCGCCGCCGCCGCCGCCGCC
>RCUC01000315.1:0-48610 GCA_003697995.1 Taxidea taxus jeffersonii | reverse complement strand
TTTTTTATAAACATATAATGTAACCCCACCACCTCTCCATTGCATTTTTAATAAGGATTTATTTATTTACTTTAGAGAGAGTGAGAGAGTGTGCACATTCGAGCACAAGGAGAGGTGAGGGGTGGGGTGGGAAATCCCCAAGCAAACTCTGCACTGAGCACAGAGCCCCCAATGGGGCTCCATCCCATCACCCATGAGATCATGATGAGAGCCAAAACCAAGAGTTGGCACTTAGCAGATTGAGCCACCCAGGCACCCCTACACTTCGCATTTTGAAGGTGGAAAATATGGTTACAGAGTTAAGGTCTGTTGTGATGGACTCACTGGAACAAAACCTGAATGGTGTAGGTTGAAGAGAGGATGAGTTAAGAGGAATCAAAGACAGTGCATACAAATAATCTTTTGGAGAGTGTTGCTCTCTGTTCCTGAGAGAGGAACAGAGAAGGAAAATGTCTGGGAGGAGATAACGGATTGAGGTGAGGAATTTTGGTTTCTTTGGTTGTTTTTTAAGAGGAGAAAACTACAATACATTAGGTTGCCATTGGGAATTACATAATGAAGAAAAGAACTGATGATGCAGGGCAAGGAAGAAAAATTACAGAAACAATGACCTTGAGCAGGTGAAAGTGGATCTTTTTTAAGATTTTATTTATTCATTTGAGAGAGAGAGAGAGCACGAGCAGCAGGGAGAGAGAGAGGGAGAAGCAGGTTCCCCCCTGAGCCAGGAGTCCAACATGGGGCTTGCTCCCAGGACCCAGAGATCATGATCTGAGCCGAAGTCAGCTGCCTAACCATCTGAGCCACCCAGGTACCCTGTGAAAGTGGATTCTAATATAAAAGCAGAGGTTGACTTTTGCTAGGTGAGGGACAGATCACCAATAGTAACATGAAAGAACATGGGCATGCAGTCACAAGTTTAGGTAAAGTGGTTGATGTGGTCATCAGGTATGGGAACTAATATTTAATTGTAATTTTCAATTATGTCTACCAACATTTCCTCCCAACCTTGTATTCACATGCAGTTTCTCACATCTTTTGAATCCACCAGGTCATGTACTTTGCTTTGACCAATAGAATCAATTTGGGGTGATGTTTGGGATTTCCAAGCACAAGCCTTAAGAACTTTGAATATTCTACTTCTTTCTTAGAGCCCAGCTGCCATGCTCTATGGAAATCCAGGCTACTGAATACTTAAGGGACTCATGCAGAGTTATGGAGGATGAGAGGCCATCTTGGAGATCTAGGCTAGCATGGCTCCCAGCTATATAACCCTACTGGCTGCACATTGTATTTAAGAAGTTCCCAGTCAAACCCTGACTAAATTTCTAGTCATTTTTTTGTGTGTTACACCATTAAGTTTGGGAAGCTTTATTAGACAGACATAATTCATTGAAATATCAGTGAAATTAATTTTTTTTCACTTGAAAGTGGAGTTGGAGAAGGTGTTAGAAGTTTGAGAAGAGAAAAAAAGACATGAAAAAGTCAGAGAATAGGAGATTTAGAGAACAAATAGTATGATTGTTGGGAAACATGAGGGTGAATTTGAAGGGAAACTGTCAGTGTGTCTCTCTCCAGTCACATTCAGCTACACTGGTGCAGGCTTGGACCTGGTGGGGTGAGGGCTGGATTTTAGCAGATTGGGTTTGTGACTGGTGAGTATAGTGAAGGGGATGGAAGGATGTCAAAGGTAGGCAGGAGAGGTATTATAATGAATGGCCATGGGATTCTATCTTATAGGAAAATAAATCTTATATTTTCAAGTCCTTCTCTGCTGGTTTAAAAGAAATGACATGCTTTGTCAACCCACATTGAACTCTGCTGGGAAAGAAAGAATTTGGCTCCCCTCATAACCATCCTTACCTTTTTTTGTAAGAAAGTGAAGACGTAAAAAGTAAAATATTTGTTTTCTAGTACTTGAGGAACATCTTGTGTAGTCATTTTCATGAGTTATTATGGATTATAAACTGTTAGAGTTTCTGTATGTCATTTTTGAAAATCTTTAATAGAGCATAGCATAGTTCTTTGCTAGGTAATCTAGAAAAAAAAGTTACTCAAATAAATTAATAAATGAATGTCTCTTTTAGTTCTATTCTGGTTTTGGAAATAACTATTTAGTGGAAAGGGCAGACTTAATTAAATGTGAACTAGTCTAGTTGTGTGGTCAGGCTAATCATGACACTTGGTCAACAGTAAACAGTATTGGTCTGTTGGCTGGGTGAATGAATGATCTTTCTGGCAAAACTCACATTCCCATGAAGCGAAGAAAAAGCAACCTCTGCTAAAAAATTTTTCCAACAGTTTTTCACATACATTTATAAAATTTCTAATATAAGAGGGGTTTTTCTTCTGAGAGAGATTAACAGTCTGACATTTCAACTTTTCTTCAAATCCTATCATCTTGATTTCAAGAAAGTGAGTAATAACAGTTTCACTTTCAAATTCCCACTTATTACATTTGTTGCAATATAATTGCACTGTATTACTGAAAACATAGGTGCTTGGGTGAATCATTAACAACCTATGAGCTATCATAAATCATACAACTTCTTTTCAAATGTTTCATGCTGTGAAGTAGTGAAGTTTTGCCTATTTTGAAGTGTTAAGACATGTTGCTTTAAAGGGAATTTTTTTTAATGTGAATGGATACAGACTTGTCCATTTAGTTCCAGAAAATGAGTAAAAGTCTACTAATGTACCTCCACTTCAGGAAGATTCCAACTTCATGACCCAGCCAAGACCCAGCCAAGAGGGCAATTAAGATTCCAAAGGTAAGAAGTGTATAATCTGCCAAGGATAGACAACTGATGATACCGTGCTTCACTGTCCATTAATGCTTTCTTTCTTCAGAGAATTGCCATTATCAAACTTCTTAGTTATTTTCCCAGAAGAGAGTATCACTTACATAGAATATTGTGGTGAGGGGAGAGTTCGTTGGACAGCTACTAACATATGAAATATGATTTAGTCCAACAGTTTCAAAACCTGGTCATAGGAATTACCACCAATGCTATCATAGAGTTAAGATCCCTGCCCACCCCCACAAGGATTCTAATTCAGGTGGACTGGGGAGACACATATAACATGTGGATGATTCTGCTCTAGCTAGTCTGGCACCGAGTTACTGACAGGTCTTTAAAAGTCCCTGATTTATTCAACTGAAATACATGGCAGGTGCTTGCTGGTGTGACTCTATAAAAGGTGACATGGTAATAAATACGTTCTTGTCTCTGCACGAAAGCAGATGCATTTACGACTGCTGCTGTCAAGCAGAGAACAACTGACACTTTGAGTCCAGCATTCAACTTTGCAAATATGTGTGGCTACCCTGCGCTATCAGTGGATTTATGTTTACCTCCTATGAGATGAACTTCTCAATGGTTCAAGGGAAATCGGCATCATACATAGCTCAGTGGTATTTCCCTTTTTGGTTGTCATTCTCTACGGGACATGTTGCTTCTTCAACACCCACCAAATCTATGATCCTGAATTAGAGATCCACATCCCCCCAAAGAGAGTATAGTTGAATCTCAGAGTTGCAGGAAGAACACATGTATATGTCGAAAGTCATATCCAATGTTATACTCAAATTTTTAATTGAGATGAAAGATTGTTTTTAGAATAAAATCTACAGAAAATAGAGCTTAACGAAACCTTGAATAGTGGGAATACACAGAAGATAATGAAGTCCTCTGGGAACTCCCTCTCTGGCATAATATATCAAAATTGGCAGGGATTGGAGATGCAACGGGGGTGGGAGTTAAGGTGGTAGGAAAAGTAAAAATGAAAGAAGATGGGATCGGGAGGGAGAAAAACCAAAAGAGACTCTTAATGTCATAAAACAAACTGAGGGGGGTGGGGGGAAGAGGGGTTGGGTGAGGGTGGTGGGGTTACATCATATGTTTAAATAAAGCTTAAATAAAGTAAGAAAAAAAATTGGCAGGGATTGCAAAAGCATTCATGTCCTATGGGTATCAAGGGAAATGTATTACAAAACATGGATCAACACCACTTATGTGATCGTTGCTCATTCTCTTAAACCTTAAGGCACCATGGGTTGTAGCATCTTTCAGCAGCTCACTTCTTTCCTTCCCACCATCATTTTCCAGCTCCAACAGCCCCTTGCCTCTTCCACTACTTATACCCAGATCCTAATGATACTCTGCTCTGTCCACAGTCAGGATGATTAAAAGGAAGACACTGTTGCCCAAAAGGAGCTGTCGTCACTTGAGTCCTGGGTATTGACTTTCAGATTAATTAGTTAGTGTAAAGCTCTCTTTGACCGTCTCAGGATAGTCCCTGATCGAGTGTTGAATCCATTTACCCTGAAGCTTAACCCATAAATTTGTAGTGACAATGAAATAAAGATCCAGTGAATTATGTGCAGTATCAAACACCTATTACATTTGGCGTTTGGAAAATATTAAACCACTGTAAAATAGCTAAATTTCACTTGCCAAGCATTTTCATTGGCATGATCTTTTGTTAGAAAATTTCTCAAAGCCCATTAGGGAAATTTAATGTTAACGAGGAAACATGCATACACGCACATAGTTCATGTCTTTGAGATTCAATCACCAAATTTCCTTCCTTTTCTTAACCATTTTAGTAGCAAAGTTAGAAGAATTTGAATTCTGAATTTCTGAATTGAATTGAAATTCTGAAGTTAGGTGAGAAAAGCATATGGTACATTTCTAGGTCTAAATGTTCTCTGTCATGAAAATATAAATTCAAATTTATATTTTTTTTAATCAATGCAATATACCTTACTTTTTTATTTTATAATGGTTTCATCTGAGTATAGTTGACAGCCAAGTTACATGAAATTCACATGTACAAAATAGTAATTTGACTTCCCTATACATTATGCTATGGTCAGACTTCTATTTTTCTAGCAGGAAAGTAAGATAGAGAAAGGTCACACAGCATATAAACAACACATCCAATGTTAGAAGCCAGACCCCATTTTATTCAGCAAATATAGGTGAGGTCTATTAGGTCTAATAGACCTAATAATTAGGTCTATTATTTAAAATAAATATAGGCACAAAGGTCAATGGTACATACATTCTTCTCCAGTTGCTCATTATCTTCTTGAGACAGTTGAATGACTGACAAGGTCACTACACAACACAAGTATAAACATAGATCCCTAGAGGGTTGAGTAAAAGGGGAAGCTTAGAGATGACTTCCTGGAGGTGGCATCTAATGTGACCTCTAGGATGCATATAGGAAAAGAGAAGTAGAAAGATGTTTCCAGCATAAGGAGTATTTCCTCAGGCTCAGAGACAAGAAAAGGCAGACTGTTCAGGGAACTCTAGGCATCTCCTCTCACTGGAGCATGAGGGTTGGTGAGTAGCAGGAGTCATGGAGAGATGAGACTGGGCTGGTGAGCGGTCTCGAAACTTGCCAGTTTTAGAAACTAGGAAATTATTGTGAAGGCCTTTGAGAAATCACCGGAAGTGTTTTGACAGAGGAATAAGGATATGTAATTTGCATTTTAGGAGCAATTATCAGACTACAGTATGAATATTGGATTGGAGAAAGGGAGAAAAAATGGGCAGGACAATCCTTCCTCAATCATAATAAAAAGGCTTTTTGTGAGAATTTTAAAAAGGCAACCCTTCCTGTTGGAACATTGTTATAACATTGAGAATTTATCAGAACAAGACTCTCTTTACTGCCAGAAAATCATTGACCTAGATATACAAATCTACATGATACACTGTGACACTTTTGTGTAATGCATAGCCTGTGCAACTGGCTCGGATCACACATTGCTTCTAGGAACCCTAAACTGGAAGACTGACTTTGTACAGCTCTTGAAAATGTACAAGCCACTTTCATAAACATTATTTATTTATTCTACCTGATGAGCCTATGAGGTAGTTTACAAAAGGTATTATTTTTATCCTCATACTTGGATGGTGTGTTAAAAATTGGGTTAGGGGAAATTGGGGAGATTATTTCAATTTCCTTTTTCAAATCTTCACTAAGAGGGGAAAAAACTCTACAAAGTAACATTACCTTTTTACTGCTAAGTGTTAGCACCTCTTTTTTCTAACTATCTCTAAAAAGAAAGAATATGGAATAGTGGAATTGAAATCCTCTGGTTGCTCAAGAAACAGACACAATTAAGTCCGTAAGTTATAATTGCATGGGAGGGAAAATCTAGGTTAGGAACTCGTCACTGTATTTACTCATGTCTGGAAGTCTGAATATGTATAATACAGCATTTGCAAGCTGATTCCAAATGATGACCATACATAGTGTGAAGAAATCCCTCAAAATTCTCAAGCAGCCTTGTCATTGTTTCTGGGTGAACATCATGTGAACGAATTCCAATGAACACTGCTTAAAACATAAAGGTAAAGATCAAGGCAACATAGGCATTGATTTTAGTGCATTTGGTGGTTTATATGTTCATCTCTTCCACTAAAATAAGAGATTCTCAAAGCAAGAGCTTTTTAATTTTTTTAAAGAATATTTTTACCTAGAAGTAAAAAGCAAACTTCAATTATTTTTCAATAAACTAATTACTCAGCAACATTCTTGCTATCTCAAAAGAGAAAAAAATGTAGGTTTGTCATGGCCCAAATAGCAGACTGCTGCTCTGCATTCTGGTAACTGAAGAACATACAGCTGTGAACTTTATATCATAATTTAAAACAGACTAGAAGATACTATAACTTTCCATAGATAGTCATTTAATTATTTCCAAGGAAATACCATTCTTCTTAGATTTCAAATGCTTCAAATTTTGTAATACACCATAGTTTTGCAATAAAATGTTTAGAGAAAAGTAGTTTCAAAATTTTTTGCCATCTGGAAAAAAAGAACAGGACATTTTTTTAAGAGCTGAGTTGTAATGGTTAGAGTTCTTTTGATTACAAGTGCGTGAAAATTCAAACCAAATTGGTTTTGTACCAAAATAGAATTTATTGCCTCACCTAACCCAAAAGTTCAGGAATAAATCTAGCTTTGGTCAGAGCTTGACCAGACTCAGATGATATCATCAGGACATGGTTTTCTCTGTAACTCTTGGCTCTGCTTTCTACTTATTGTAGAAAATTATTGTTCAAATCACAGACAAGGTTGACTTCATGGTTCTAAGTTGGCTGCCACAACTCCATACTTCACAATTCCAGGTTCTCACCACGGAGGGAAGAGAGGCTGCTTCTTCAAGAGCTGAACTAAAACACCTGGACAGGGAAGTCTCAGCAGCTGTGATTGGCCACCACGGCTCACTGTGGCGAGACAGAATGGGCTCCCTCCCATCCTCCTATGGTTCTGATCTTAGATCAAATACACCAGTTTGGGGAGCTGGATCAGAGTTAGTGTCACCTAATGCACAAGCTCTAACAATGGCGGAGAGGTGCTTCCCCCAGAGCAAAAAGGCGGTATCACCATTGCTTTTGGTTTAATGCTCTCTGGGTAAGTTTTCAGCTACATGAAAGTAAGGACCTTACCAATTTTGCTCACCATTTTTCCATTATTTATCATTTTATCATTTATTGAGCACCCATACTGTGTCTGATATAGCAGAAGCCAGTAAGTATTTACTAATTAGATGAAGATAATAACAGTATGCTCTCTTTCCCACTAGGATGAATAAAGATGAGCCAGGGTAAGAATTCCTTTAGTCTGTAGCATTTGCATTCTGCCACCCAAATACTAACCAGGCCCGACCTTGTTTAGCTTCTGAGATGAGACAAGATTGGGCGCATTCAGGGTGGTATGGCCATTGACCATAGAATTTTACATTCTTGATGACCTCTCCTTCTTAGGACTTATCCTTCCTTGGTTTTGATGATTCTATCCCATCCAGTGTCTGCTCCGAAGAGTTACGCTTCCCACAGCATCCCTGTTGATAGTTCCCAGCTGTCCATTCCCATTGTCACTGTGATAGTCTCGATCTTTCTTATCTATCACCTGTAAAAGTTATAGCCTCCTAATTAGTTCTTCTACCTTTTCTCCCTCTCTTCTCTTCAACTTCATTGCTTTCAGAATAATTTGCTTAAAAAGCAGTTTGAATATTGTCATTTAACAGCACTCATTTCCTATCATCTCAAGTGAAGTTCAAACTCCTTAGTACTCAAGCAACATCCTTAACCTATTACTGTATTTCTTTTCCTTTCCTGTTTGTTCTCAAAAACACTCTCAATGCCCTAAGAGGAAGGATTATGTCTAATTTATTGTCTTATTTTATTTGGCTTCCCTTTCTAGAACCTATATTGAAGGTTTTCTGCATAATATACCACCAATAAGTAAAAGTTAATGAATAAACAAAAAAATACACCACATTGAGTGTACAATGGTATTTCTGGAATTTCATCTTTTGGGAATAATAAAGAGCAAAGATATATCCAGTGAGTAGAAGGTTCCTTTTTCTGCAGTTTATTGTAGCCAGTTCTGAAGAAAGTCCGCAATGTACTTCTTGGTGGCTTTCAGAGTCATTTCCCTAAAATCAGATTTTAATGCATAATATTTGTACAAAGGGAAGAAGAAAGTAGGTCCATCTTGGTTTTGAAGATGCTCTTTCTCTCACTTATAACATCATATCATACATATAGCACAGACTGTGGTCTGATATCTCTTAAAAAAATCATTCCTGGGTAATTCACTGAAAAAGTAAGACCCCCATGTTTATGTAGCTACCTGTCAGGATATTTCTACTCACACATACAAAAAGCATGTTAATTCAATTGGCCATTTTAAGCGTTGTGCCCCAGGCTTGTGACTTCCCATTGGTTTGAATGAAGGGCACTTTGTTTTTCTTGAAGCACAAAATAATTGAAAACAGGTTTCTGAGCATAGGTTAGCTCCATAACCAGCAGCCTGAGAAAGCAGAGCAGGGCTGCCCTCTGACTGGGACACCACCATTGACCATACTTTGACTGAAGGTGTAAGAGATAATTTCCCATCATGCTCAGATAGGCTAAAAAGAAGAGTCACTCATCTGTATCAGACTGAGGGCTGAGAGTGAAACTCCACTCTTTTTGCCAGTATAAAGTCAACTATGCCTCATAGGGTCTCATCACACATTCCATTAATTCATCAAGGGAACACTAGATAGTGTTGACATTTATGATCCAATATAGATTTTACTAGGGTAGATCTGCCAGGACTTTTAAAAAGTAATTAACTCTTTCCTTTAATAAACATGTCTCCATGATGATGCTTTTATAATACTGACTAAAATAGGATGAATGCTTTATTTCTTAAAAGAACAAAACACTTAAATTATGAATCAGAAGCTTAGTCAAGCAAAAAATTGAAATTCTCCTCACACAGTGTTCAGTGGGTTTTTGCTAGAATGGAGGGGTCAGTGGCATTAAGGCCAGGCCATTGTCTAATGATGGCTTGGGTAAACATACATCCACAGTTGGAAGCACTGTGGCCTTCAATACAACCACATTAATACAAAGGAAGCTTAAGTAATAATGAACATTTCGGGGTGCCTGGGTGGCTTAGTGGGTTAAGTCTCTGCCTTCAGCTCAGGTCATGATCTCAGGGCCCTGGGATCCAGACCTGCATCAGGCTCTCTGCTCAGCAGGGAGCCTGCTTCCCCCTCTCTCTGCCTACCTCTCTGCCTACTTGTGATCTCTCTCCCTGTCAAATAAATAAAATTTAAAAATAATAGTAATGAACATTTAATGTTTGTACTTTATATATTACTATCACTAGGAAATCAGAAAACATCAGAGAATTGCCTCATCCCAATGGCTCAACCAAATGGTAACTTCCCATAATTTTCCCCATTTCCTGACCTTAGGTGTGACTGTGGCCCATAGAATTTTCTTCACACTAGTAGAGGTAGACAGTGTAGATGGTTAATATACGTTCTCAGGTTTTCAGGACCATCCATGTCAGCAATACAGAATCTAATGAAAAGCAACACAATTTATACAAACTGTATGTGTTGTGTTGTAGAATTTTGAATTTGTCTTTCCAGATTCTTGATCCACAGATATTAAAGGCTGTTACTCATTTCCAATGCCCTTTGCCATTTTGTAGTTAAGAAGGCAAGTGTTGTTTTTTGTGTTTTTTAAATCTATACTGGATATATCCTGACCTGCAGAGTATTTTTATTCAAGGTACCTATGAGGGTATCATTTCAAATGCTTTCTCCCGCTCCCCCATTAATACATTTTAATTCTTGTTATGCCATGTTTATTAATTTTGCACTAAATCAGAAGCATATTGGTCAAGAAAAAAAAGAAACTTTTAAAAATCTTAGCTACTTTTCTTTCTCATAAAAGTCTATTGCTCATATAACCTCTTAAAATTTCATTGAACTCTGTAGAAACACCAGGTATTTTATAGCATAGCTCTACTCCTATACCTTTGAGCAGGTAGATATTTTTTTCTGTCTACTTGTTTTTTACATAACATGTAGCCAAAGTGTCTGCTTGTAACATCTAATTCAATCCCCACCCCAATCCTAAAGGTCTAATTTACCAAATCCAAACGTACAATGAACTAATATTTTGTATACAAACATTGTTCTTCGTTTACAAAGGGTTTTCATCCATCAGTGACTATTCAGGACTTCTAAATATATCATCATATTCCTCTTGAACTACTAGAATTCCCACTTGCGGAAAATTGGTCATATGCATGACACATATTTAAATGCAACTTTCACGGTGATGTGAAGAAAAATAATTGAAAATAAAGTTGTATTCATTGGTAGTTTGTTTCTTTGGTTGTGAACCATGTTATTCTAAATAAAAGTGTCCAAAAATATGAAGGAATAAGATTACTGATGCCAGCTATTACAGGATATATAAATACTTGAGTAAATCCTTATGAGAGGGAAAAACACTTTCAAATCCTCAACTTTTCAGAACAGAGAGAGTGTTGATTCTGGCACTGAGTATAAACCACCTACATATCATTTTTCATGAGCTACCAAGAGATGAAGCCAAAGGGCAAAAATGTGCACCGAAATTCCCTGTTGAGAAGATGGAAAAAAAAAAAAAGAGAGAGAGAAGAAACCCCAAAATAATGGAAATATTGTCTGCATATTTAATAATTCCTGACTATGCCAACCGAGAAGTGAGAATTATGAATACTCGGTCATATTCGCTTCTTGTATTTCACTTATTGTTGATTTTGACACAAGTCAGCCTGGCCTACATTTTACCCATGTGATTGACAGTGTGGATTTGTCCAAGTTCAGCTCCAGGGTCTTGTTTTTGTTTTTGTTTTAATCTGCAGACTTTATTCCTCTGAGCCATATCACTAGAGAGAAAAGGAAAGAGGTTAATGCCAAATCTCACTGTTTCTGCTCTTGACTTATATATCTCTATCCAAGGCCATGTTCTAACCAGAACACGATGTTATTACTCTGTTAGCACAAATGACAAAGTCAGTTCTTTTAAATAAAACAAGAGGAAGACTTTTTGATAACTGATAACTTTTTGACTTTTTGATTAAGATAAAAATATCTTAATATATATTTGATTGACTCCTGTGAACTGTCTACTTGTTTCTAAGAAATGTTGATCTCCTTCCTTGTAGAACACTTTCAAAGAACCTCAGTCTAGCCAAATCTTTGGGTATAATTTCTTCAGTTGTGGTGTGTAGTTTATAGAGACCACTGTTGCGAGGAGTTCTTGTCAACCTCCAGGGACTGTTTGATCTCTGAGGTGCCCAGTACTAAAAAACTTATGTTAAATCCACCATATGTGGTTATTAGTTATTCAGTAACTATACTTATGCAGTTATTGAAAATTGTGTTTAAAAAGAATTTTAATATTATGAAATGATGCTTTCTATAAGAAATGATGCTTTTCTCCAATAAAAAGCAAAATACATCATTTTAAATGTAGTAGGAACTTAATTACATATACAATACATGAAAAATGAAGACAGGAAAGAAATATTTCAAAGTAGGAATATTGGTTGTAGTGGATGTGGATCTATGACAATTTCTTTCATCTTTTTTATCCACACATCCTCAAACCTTCTCCTCTTCCTCTGTTATTATTTTGGGTCCACTGGCTAACGAGGCATCCAGAAATATGCCTAGACCTCCTCCCTTCCTCAGTAGTGTCAGATCTAATCACTGTACTCCAGGAACCCTTTCCAAATATTTCTTCTAGCTTGTTCTTTTCCTCTCCATCCTTGCTGTCAGAGTCCTAAATCAGATTTTCTCCACCTCTTGTCTGGGCTGTGCAACAGCCTCCCAGCTTATCTCCCTACCTCTAGGCTTGCCCACTTTAGAGCCTCTCTCTACAATATAGTCTAAGAAATCTAGTTCAGGTAGAGGTATTACTACTGTAATTCTCCTCCTGATATCTCTAGAATCCAGTTTCTTAGTGAGGCAAAGAATAATCCTTCTGTGGCTGAGGCCTAACCTCACTCTTCAGCCTCATCTTTCTCTCCCCATATTTTGCCATATACTATAGAATGTATACATTATGTACTTTCATACTTCACAGGTTTGTTCGGGCTATTATGCCCTGAATAAAGTTTATTCTTACTGGAACTTAGAACTAAGGTAGCTTTTCCTTCCTCGAGCATTTTTATCCAAACCAAGTTAACTAGGTATCTCTCCCATAAAACCCGTGCTTCTCAGTTAGCTTGTACTGTATGATATCAAATTGATTTACTTGGAAATTTCTTTCTTCCACTAGATTAGAAGCTTTTGGAAGCAGAGGTTCTGAGTAACTCATAATTCATAAGCACTTTGGTGCTTAGCATGGGTCTGAAATAGAGCAGGTGCTCAATGAATGTCTGAGGTATCAACTTACAGTCACCTAAAATTAATTGTAGATTCACTATCTTGCTCTACGAAAATAATGCTCAAGCATATTAAGAAAAGTCAAATAGAGGTTGAATACTGCAACTGGGCAGTGCTTTCACTTATTTGGTACAATTACTAATATCTCAAGAAACAAGTTAACACTTTTGGTGTTTCTGCCTCCTATTCTATCACAGAGAACTCATATCTGGAAGTTCCTCAGAGATATGAGGGCAAAGGAGACATCTTCTTTAAAGCTGCATAATAAAAACATAGGCAACAATAATATTTCACAAATTAGGTGGGCACAAGGTCAAACACTTTCTCAGTTCTACGTAGGTTTTGTGGCTTGGAAACTTCTTTTAGAGGCATCATATTTTTCCTAACACTTACCTAAAAGAACATACCTAAGGTTTGGAAATCAGTAGGGAACATCCATTCCTGAGGACTTTCCAGTACTTTGTGGTTCTGGTCAAGATGTCAAGAGCGCTGTGCCGTGTATCCTCTTGGTCTGGTCCCAGGCTTTGCAAAAGAAGATCCCTGAGATCCAGGTTCAGATACTGATTAACCACAGGCTTTGAGGGAAGCACATTAAATGCTTGGGTTTCAATTTCCATCTCTGTGAAGCATCACCATCAATCTGCTTCATGGAGAAGAGGTTGTCCACAGAGCAAGGCCGGACTGTTGCTTTCACTACCCATTTTAGTCTCAGAAACTACCTGGCAGAAGCACAGAGCAAAAAATCTCTGCCTTTTAGCATGGATTATCAGTTCTTTAAGATACTTGTCAGAAATTAGACCTATAATGTCAGTTTTTTTCAGGAATGAGTCATATTTGCGGCAGGACTTCTATTTCAGTTTCGCCGGCCTCTGCTAACTGTCTATGCTCCAAAAATTATCAAGACCTGTAACTGCTTCTTTCATCTTTCCAAGAAGAATTTTACAGCTTATTTTTTCCTTTCCTCATAAGCCAGATATTAGATGTCTGTTGCTTGCACATTTTATTTAAATAAATACACAAATTGCATTCAGTATTAACAATTGGAAAAGTGTCTTTGAAAGGTAGTGAAAGCATTTGGATAGTCCTCAAAGAATTAGGCTAAATATAATAATTTTTTCTTGACTCCAAACTGGATTATTTCACGATCAAACATTATTTGTCAGAAATAGGAATCAAACACAAATGTTCTAAATGCATTTAACTTGCTGCAATATTATCTAGGGTTAAGAGAATCAAATGAAATTTTCATTATATTTTAAAATAAGCATTTTAATGGCATGTAAAATGATGATATAAGAAAAATATTGCCATGATTATCTGTGTGAGGGAAATATTACAATGGACAATAGTAGATTGTTCTAATCAGTCATGCTTATTTTATGGGGATAAATATAAAAAATAAAGAAATTTATTCTAAATAATATAATCCACTCCCATGGATCAGTTATAACTGTCATACCTTGGGCACTTTCATTACACATACAATATAACTAGATAACTAAATAAGTGCTTATTAGAGCCAACTCTACTGGTCAGACTTGTCAATGTGGAGAATATACCACCTATTCAGGAATTCCTGATCATAGGAATTCTTAGACGTTTTAGAGGAGAGTGATTATTAAAGACAGCAGGTAGCCAAATGTATTTAAAATAATGTAACATAACCCCCGATGACTGTTGAAAATTAACAAGCCAAAATGTCTTATTAAACTATACTATGGAGTCAGCCTATTCAAAAGAGTGGCATGGAAAAGTTACTTAGAAGAATGCAGTTTTTGTCCTTAAAATTGAAACACCCTAAGTGTGGATGCATAGATAGTACCAGGCTAGGAGGCTCAAAGAACTCAGGTCAAATTACAGGGGTGGTTGGTGTCTGGCTTGCTAGGGGTCAATCATCTCTCTTCCCTATTTAGAAAAATGAGTTAGGGAGTTTTTGTAAGGTGAGGTCGCCATGTAGTTGTTGGAGGAAAAATTCAGGAACAAGAAGGATAAATTAGGGGCTGGCATATATCATGGTCTACCTTATACACTGACTAGACAGGTGGGAAAAATCAGAAAAGACATAACATGACCCCTTTGATCAGGGGTCAGCAACCTTTCCTGTACAGGGCGAGACAGAATATTTTTGGTGTTGTGGGTCATCACAGTTTCCCTTGTAACTACTCAACTCTGCCACATAGCAAGAAAACAGACATAGATAATATGTAAATGAATAAACATGACTTTATTCTAATATAACTTCATTTATGGACACTGAAATTTAACCTTTATATCACTTTCTTATGTCATGAAATATTCTTCTTTTGACTTGTTTTCAACTATTTAAAATTGTAAAACCGGGGAACGTGGGTGGCTCAGTTGGTTAAGCCACTGCCTTCAACTCAGGTCATGATTTCGGCGTCCCGAGATGGAGTTCCGCATCAGGCTCCCTGCTCCATGGGGAATCTGCTTCTCCCTCTGACCTTCTCCCTTCTCATGCTCTCTCTCACTCTCTCTCTCAAATATAAATAAAATCTTTAAAATTGTAAAACCATTCTTAGTCTGTGGACCATGCAAAAACAGGCAGCAGGCCAGTTTGGGCCTGTAGGCCGTGGTCGCCAACCATGGTTGAGTTAGATGAATGGATGGTTTCTTGTCTGGATGGAAAAAAAAGGCTTGGAACAGACATGGCCTGGGGAGCACCCACATGCCACATCTCATGCCTGAGGTGGACACTGCCTGGGCAGATCACACCCAGTTCTGTTTGGACCAGGACTCAGGGACACTGTGGGTACCGCATAGTGGCAAGCAGTGAAAACACAACCCTTCTAAACTCTGAAGACTGGTTTGGTGTGTAGGCCTTCATAGTCAATGCCTGTCTTCCCCCAAAGCCTGGAAACTCAGGAAGCCAAGGGCTCTGTCAATCACATTCACTGCTCCCGGCCAGTGCTTAGCTCTGGGGGGCACAGAGTAACTATCCTTACATATTAGACGAACTGAACTGAATAGGGATTTCAAAGGCACCCTTGGAGGGCCCAATATATACCAAATGCATCAATTCAGCTGCTGTATGCTAATGATTCTGATGTGGAAAGAAAAAATAAAATAGTATAAAATAAGAGCTATGGCAGAAACAGCTGCTTATTTACTTAACTAGCTAAAAAGTCACATAACAGCTCTGAGTGACTTTGACAGCTCACTAAGAGGTCAAAAGTACATTATGTAGAGGCAGGTCTTGTCTTTGTAACAGAACTTCATAAAGTTGCTGCGTCCATATAAAGTTCCCTATAAACTTTAGCTGATACATAAAGAACACCACCAGAATGAGGCCTAATGAAATGTGTCTGCTTCAGCTTGAGTACAGAAGCTCGACTCAGTCTCTGCCACTGAATCAAATTAGGAGCAGATGGTAATTGGGACCAGATGAAATTTCAAAGGGAAGAGATGCAGGACATTCCAAAGTGCACACTAAACTTTTTTCCACAAAAACTAATGTCAATAATAAAGACATCATATTCACCGAACTTACACACAGCAACTGAATTACCTCGAAAGTGAAGCAATTCATTTTTACCGATTGACATCATTTTTTATGTGTTTGGGGAAAAAATAGTAATAATCAGCCACCCCCTAGGTTCTTTTTTGTTGTGTTCTTACATGTTTCATTTTACAAGGACCACTCCTTGTAAAAGGAATAGTCCTTTGATATTTTGCTTTTCTTTACTCACAGTAATCCTTCAGTTTCAGGAAAATGATCCAAGCCAGCAAAAAAACAAATAAAAAGCAAAAAAAATAACCTTTTCTGAAAAGTATAAACAGTTAAATTCACTTAAAATTTTCTGTCATATATTCGTATTTTTCCTACTATGTAATCCCAACACATTCTTTAAACAAATAAAAACTCAGACATTTAAATTATAATGCTCTCAACTTTAGCATAATCCAGAAATAGACTTTTTGAACTTTAGAACAGCAGTGATTGACAGCTATTTATAGGCTATGGGAATAGCCACATGAGAAGGTATTCTTAGTTACTTATCCCCTATAGAGGTCCATAGGTATTACCTAGTAGTGGCTCTGAGCGCCAGGCACCAGCCATGCCAGGGAGATCACGTCCGCTGCAGGTCAGTCACCTCGAGTGGAAGTCACTGATTACTACTTTTGAGGTTAAGCACACTAGCAGGAAAAGCAAGTCTTGACTTGACAGATTGCAATGATTTCAGGGACAGGTTAGTTAGATAAAAGAGTATACTAGAGTCACTATCCTCCTCAAGATTCTTTGGGTGCTACATTCAATAGAGTGACTTAGCCAACTGGATTTCTCAGGACACACACCTTCTGCTTTCTGGTCTTTGGGCTTTTGTTCATGTCATCTTATTGTCTATTCCCTGAAACCAATGATTCCTTGTCTTCTTTAGGACCTGAGAAGCCAGGTCTGTGGGATCTCTCTCTTCCAAAAGTCCAGAGCAGTGATCAGTTTAACTCAGAGTTTGAAAATTTAGCCGTATACAGAGGCCAGGATCACAATGAATGAGCTGGACTGGGTGTAACAAGCTAGCGCTTTACAAGGAGTCTCAAAGTTGCACAATTATGTCTAAAATAGACCTGCCTCCTTTTGGACCCACTCAAGTTCCAGAAGGGATGTGGGCCCTATGTCACTATGAGTTCTGATTTTTAAAAGAATTTTGCAAAGTCAATGTGAAAATCTCTAATTTGTAAGTGCCAGCCCTCATAAATTTAAATTATCAAATATGTGCATTGCATACACTTGGCCCAAGGGCAATCAAACTGGAACCTCTTTTTAACCATTCATTTGATGAAGTCATTTGTATATGACACTTTCAGTTTTTACATTCACTATGTGAGCATCATAGACTTTTATTTAAATAGGTTATAGTTTTATAATACTTATTTTACTCCTTTACCAAATAGAGCAGGCTCCTTTATATATTGAGACTGTATCATGTCCATTTTTACTTTAGAACCAATAAGGTGATTTACACATAAAAGCGTTAGTAGGTGTTAATTTGGTTGATAGGCTAATTAAAATTTTTAAATGAAACAAATTATTATAGAAAGTATAATGGAGTAAAATTGAAATGGAAGAGTAGAAATTTTTCAATAAAAATATGTCTTAAGGAATATTATTCAGCCATATGAAATCTTGCCATTTGCAACAATCTGGATGGAGCTAGAGAGTATTATGCTAAGCGAAATAAGTCAGTTAGAGAAAGAAAAATACCATGTGATTGTGCTCAGATGTAGAATTTAAGAAACAAAACAAATGAGCAAAGAAAAAAAAAAAAAAGAGAGACAAACCAAGAAACAGCCTCTTAACTATGGAGCACAAACTGATAGTTGCGGAAAAGAGATGGGTGGGGTGATGGGAGAAATAGGGGATGAGGATTGAAGAGTACACTTATGATGAAAATAATAAAATAAAATAGAAAAAATTAAAAATAAATTAAGATGCAAATACTTTTATAAGGATGACATTAATGATATAACAAAGCATTATAGGTTACTGAAAATAGTTGCTCATAAAATTTTAAATTTTAACAAATATTACAGATTTTATTTATGTCTATATTAATGTAACTGCATTAGATTAACATGATTTAAGATGAAAGAGACGCAGGAGCCTCATGGAAGGCAAAGTTGAGAATGTGAATAATTTTCTTACCTACTTAAGAATTTCTCAGGAACTTGGACAAAATGGGAAGAGCAAGAGCATGGAAAACAGAGAAGACCTAACCCATCTGCTAGGCAATTATTTAAAAGGAGCAAATCTAGAAAGTTTTTAAAGTAACTATTCCTTGATAAATACATGTTTAACACAAATTATTTAGATTCAAAGCCTTAATAATTATTATCTCACTAAAGATCATTTGCTTAACTTTTTTTTTTTACTTTATTTAAGCTTTATTTAAACATATGATGTAACCCCACCACCCTCACCCAACCCCTCTTCCCCCACCCCTCTCAGTTTGTTTTATGACATCAAGTGTCTCTTTTGGTTTGTCTCCCTCCCGATCCCATCTTCTTTCAGTTTTACTTTTCCTACCACCTTAACTCCCACCCCCGTTGCATCTCCACTTCCTCATATCAGGGAGATCATGTGGTAGTTGTCTTTCTCCAGTTGACTTATTTCGCTAAGCATAATACGCTCTAGTTCCATCCATGTCATCGCAAATGGTAAGATTTCATTTCTTTTGATGGCTGCATAGTATTCCATCGTATATATATACCACCTCTTCTTTATCCATTCATCTGTTGATGGACATCTAGGTTCTTTCCATAACTTGGCTATTGTGGACATTGCTGCTATAAACATTCGGGTACACGTGCCCCTTTGGATCACTACGTTTGTATCTTTAGGATAGATACCCAGTAGTGCAATTGCTGGGTCATAAGGTAGCTCTATTTTCAATTTTTTGAGGAACCTCCATGCTGTTTTCCAGAGTGGTTGCACCAGCTTGCATTCCCACCAACAGTGTAGGAGGGTTCCCCTTTCTCCACATCCTCGCCAGCATCTGTCATTTCCTGACTTGTTCATTTTAGCCATTCTGACTGGTGTGAGGTGGTATCTCATTGTGGTTTTGATTTGTATTTCCCTGATGCCCAGTGATATGGAGCACTTTTTCATGTGTCTGTTGGCCATCTGGATGTCTTCTTTGCAGAAATGTCTGTTCATGTCCTCTGCCCATTTCTTGATTGGATTATTTGTTCTTTGGGTGTTGAGTTTGCTAAGCTCTTTGTAGATTTTGGATACTAGCCCTTTATCTGATATGTCATTTGCAAATATCTTTTCCCACTCTGTCAGTTGTCTTTTGGTTTTGTTGACTGTTTCCTTTGCTGTGCAAAAGCTTTTGATCTTGATGAAGTCCCAATAGTTCATTTTTTCCCTTGCTTCCCTTGCCTTTGGCGTTGTTCCTAGGAAGAAGTTGCTGTGGCTGAGGTCGAAGAGGTTGCTGCCTGTGTTCTCCTCAAGGATTTTGATGGATTCCTTTCTCACGTTGAGATCCTTCATCCATTTTGAGTCTATTTTCGTGTGTGGTGTAAGGAAATGGTCCAATTTCATTTTTCTGCATGTGGCTGTCCAATTTTCCCAACACCATTTGTTGAAGAGGCTGTCTTTTTTCCATTGGATATTCTTTCCTGCTTTGTCGAAGATTAGTTGACCATAGAGTTGAGGGTCTATTTCTGGGCTCTCTATTCTGTTCCATTGATCTATGTGTCTGTTTTTGTGCCAGTACCATACTGTCTTAATGATGACAGCTTTGTAGTAGAGCTTGAAGTCTGGAATTGTGATGCCACCAACTTTGGTTTTCTTTTTCAATATTCCTTTGGCTATTCGAGGTCTTTTCTGGTTCCATATAAATTTTAGGATTATTTGTTCCATTTCTTTGAAAAAATTGGATGGAATTTTGATAGGCATTGCATTAAATGTGTAGATAGCTTTAGGTAGCATAGACATTTTCACGATATTTATTCTTCCAATCCATGAGCATGGAACATTTTTCCATGTCTTTGTGTCTTCCTCAATTTCTTTCATGAGTACTTTATAGTTCTCTGAGTATAGATTCTTTGCCTCTTTCGTTAGGTTTATTCCTAGGTATCTTATGGTTTTGGGTGTAATTGTAAATGGGATTGACTCCTTAATTTCTCTTTCTTCTGTCTTGTTGTTGGTGTAAAGAAATGCAACTGATTTCTGTGCATTGATTTTATATCCTGACACTTTACTGAATTCCTGTACAAGCTCTAGCAGTTTTGGAGTGGAGCCTTTTGGGTTTTCCACATGTATCATATCATCTGCAAAGAGCGATAGTTTCACTTCTTCTTTGCCGATTTGGATGCCTTTAATTTCTTTTTGTTGTCTGATTGCTGAGGCTAGGACTTCTAGTACTATGTTGAATAGCAGTGGTGATAGTGGACATCCCTGCTGTGTTCCTGACCTTAACGGAAAGGCTCTCAGTTTTTCTCCATTGAGAATGATACTTGCAGTGGGTTTTTCATAGATGGCTTTGATAATATTGAGGTATGTGCCTTCTATCCCTACACTTTGAAGAGTTTTGATTAGGAAGGGATGTTGCACTTTATCAAATGCTTATTCAGCATCTATTGAGAGTATCATATGGTTCTTGTTCTTTCTTTTGTTAATGTACTGTATCACATTGATTGATTTGCGGATGTTGAACCAACCCTGCTGCCCTGGAATAAATCCCACTTGGTCGTGGTGAATAATCCTTTTAATGTACTGTTGGATCCTATTGGCTAGTATTTTGGTGAGAATTTTCGCATCTGTGTTCATCAAGGATATTGGTCTGTAATTCTCTTTTTTGATGGGATCCTTGTCTGGTTTGGGGATCAAGGTGATGCTGGCCTCATAAAATGAGTTTGGAAGTTTTCCTTCCATTTCTATTTTTTGGAACAGTTTCAGGAGAATAGGAATTAATTCTTCTTTAAATGTTTGGTAGAATTCCCCTGGGAAGCCATCTGGCCCTGGGCTTTTGTTTGTTTGGAGATTTTGGATGACTGTTTCAATCTCCTTACTGGTTATGGGCCTATTCAGGTTTTCTATTTCTTCCTGGTTCAGTTTTGGCAGTTTATATGTCTCTAGGAAAGCATCCATTTCTTCCAGATTGTCGAATTTGTTGGCATAGAGTTGTTCATAATATGTTCTTATGATTGTTTGTATTTCTTTGGTGTTGGTTGTGATCTCTCCTCTTTCATTCATGATTTTATTTATTTGGGTCCTTTCTCTTTTCTTTTGGATAAGTCTGGCCAGGGGTTTATCAATCTTATTAATTCTTTCAAAGAACCAGCTCCTAGTTTCATTGATTTGTTCTATTGTTTTTTTGGTTTCTATTTCATTGATTTCTGCTTTGATCTTTATTATTTCTCTTCTCCTGCTGGGTTTAGGCTTTCTTTGTTGTTCTCTCTCGAGTTCCTTGAGGTGTAGGGTTAGGTTGTGTATTTGAGACCTTTCCTGTTTCTTGAGATAGGCTTGTATCGCTATATATTTTCCTCTCAGGACTGCCTTTGCTGTGTCCCACAGATTTTGGACCGTTGTGTTTTCATTATCATTTGTTTCCATGGTTTTTTTCAATTCTTCTTTAATTTCCTGGTTGACCCATTCATTTTTTAGAAGGATGCTGTTGAGTCTCCATGTATTTGTGCTCTTTCCACATTTCCTCTTGTGATTGAGTTCTAGCTTCAGAGCATTGTGGTCTGAAAATATGCAGGGAATGATCCCAATCTTTTGATACCTGTTGAGACCTGATTTATGACCCAGGATGTGATCTATTCTGGAGAATGTTCCATGGGCACTAGAGAAGAACGTGTATTCTGTTGCTTTGGGGTAGAATGTTCTGAATATATCTGTGATGTCCATCTCGTCCAGTGTGTCATTTAAGACCTTTATTTCCTTGTTGATCTTTTGCTTGGATGATCTGTCCATTTCAGGGAGGGGTGTATTAAAGTCTCCAACTATTATTGTATTCTTGTCAATGTGTTTCTTTGATTTTGTTATTAATTGGTTTATATAGTTGGCTGCTCCCATGTTAGGGGCATAGATATTTAAAATTGTTAGATCTTCTTGTTGGACAGACCCTTTGAGTATGATGAAGTGTCCTTCCTCATCTCTTATTATAGTCTTTGGCTTAAAATCTAATTGATCTGATATAAGGATTGCCACCCCAGCTTTCTTCTGATGTCCATTAGCATGGTAAATTGTTTTCCACCCCCTCACTTTCAATCTGGAGGTGTCTTCAGGTCTAAGATGAGTTTCTTGTTGGCAGCATATTGATGGGTTTTGTTTTTTTTATCCATTCTGAAACCCTGTGTCTTTTGATTAGGGCATTTAGCCCATTTATGTTCAGGGTAACTATTGAGAGATATGAATTTAGTGCCATTGTATTGCCTGTATGGTGATTGTTACTTTATAATGTCTCTGTTCCTTTCTGGTAATACTTTTAGGGTCTCTCTTTGCTTAGAGGACCCCTTTCAATATTTCCTGTAGAGCTGGTTTGGTGTTTACAAACTCTTTCAGTTTTTGTTTGTCCTGGAAGCTTTTAATCTCTCCTTCTATTTTCAATGATAACCTAGCTGGATAAAGTATTCTTGGCTGCATGTTTTTCTCGTTTAGTGCTCTGAATATATCATGCCAGTTCTTTCTGGCCTGCCAGGTCTCTGTAGATAAGTCTGCTGCCAATCTAATATTTTTACCATTGTACGTTACAGACTTCTTGTCCCGTGCTGCTTTCAGGATTTTCTCTTTGTCACTAAGACTTGTAAATTTTACTATTAGATGGCGGGGTGTGGGTCGGTTCCTACTGATTTTGAGAGGTGTTCTCTGCGCCTCCTGGATTTTGATGCTTGTTCCCCTTGCTATATTAGGGAAATTCTCTACAATAATCCTCTCCAGTATACCTTCTGCTCCTATTTCTCTTTCTTCTTCTTCTGGAATCCCAATTATTCTAATGTTGTTTCGTCTTATGGCATCACTTATCTCTCGAATTCTCCCCTCGTGGTCCAGTAGTTGATTGTCTCTCTTTTGGTCTGCTTCATTATTCCCTGCCATTTGGTCTTCTATATCACTAATTCTGTCTTCTGCCTCATTTATCCTAGCAGTAAGAGCCTCCATTTTTGATTGCACCTCATTAATAGCTTTTTTTATTTCAACTTGATTAGACTTTATTTCTTTTATTTCTCCAGAAAGGGTTTTTATTTCTCCTGACAGGGTTTCTCTAATATCTTCCATGCCTTTTTCGAGCCCGGCTAGAACCTTGAGAATCGTCATCCTGAATTCCAGATCTGACATATTACCAATGTCTGTATTGATTAGGTCCCTAGCCTTCGGTCCTGTCTCCTGCTCTTTTTTTTGTGGTGAGTTTTTCCGCCTTGTCATTTTGTCCAGATAAGAATCCGCTGTTCTCCTTGTTAAGTGAACTTGGTCTTGGCTGTATTTCTTTGATCTTCTGGGGGAGGGGCCTGTTGTAGTGATTCTCAGGTGTCTTTGCCCCAGGCGGAGTTGCACCGCCCTTACCAGGGGCCGGGCTAAGTAATCCTCTCAGGTTTGCTTTCAGGAGCTTTTGTTCCCTGAACGCGCTTTCTGCAGAGTTCCGGAGGACGGGAATGACAATGGCGGCCTCCCAATCTCCGGTTCAGAGGAGCCGAGAGCTAGGGGCCCCAGTCTTCAGTGCGCCTTCAGAGAAAAGCGTTTAATCCCTCCAGTCTCCCTAGCCCACGTTTGCGCTGGAGAGTGCGCGCGCACGTCCGCCCGCAGACACCGCGCGCCCGCAGACACCGCCGGCCCGCAGACCCTGCGGGCCACCGACACCGCGGGCCCGCCGCCACTGCGCGCACCCGCAGACCGCGCGCGCCCACAGACCGCGCTCAGAGAAAATCGTGCCTAAGCAGTCCCGTCTCACTGGCTTCTGGGAATGCTCCGAGCTCACCCAGCCTGTGACCAAGCGTCTCTGTCTCTGGCAGAGTCCCACCTGGAGTCTCCGGACCCCGTAGATCCCTGAGCTCTCCCGGGTCGGAGTCTCCCCGGATCTTGTGGGGACCCCTCGCACAGAGCACCGGCCAGTGCCACAGAGCACCGGTCCGTGTCACAGACCACTAGGAAATCTCGGCTCTGTCTCCGCATCCGACTTCCCCGCTCTAATACCTGTGAGCTCTGCGACACTCAGACACCCCCGATCCTTCTGTGACCCCGTGGGACCTGAGTCCACGTTGTCCCCGTGAGGTCTTCACCCCAGTTTAGCCTCTGGAGTGATGTCCCTCCGTGGAGCCGACTTTTAAAAGTTCTGATTTTGTGCTCCGCCGCTTGCCGGGAGCCGGCCCCTCCCCCTGGGGTCTATCTTCCCGTCGCGTTGGATTCACTTCTCCGCTGGTCCTACCTTTCAGAAAGTGGTCGATTTTCTGTTCCTAGAATTGTTGTTTTTCTTCTCTTCGATCTCCTGTTGGATTTGTAGGTGTTCGGAATGGTTTGATAGGCTATCTAGCTGATCTCCTGCTGGCTGATGTCGTCTCAGCCTCCTACTTCTCCGCCATCTTGACTCCTCCCTCCCATTTGCTTAACTTTTTAGCAGTTAACTACTCATAGAACTTGGCTTTCAGCAAAGTAATGCAAAAGACAAGTAGTATATCACCCTACAATGCATACAGACAATTTAATCAGCTTCATATAACCAGAATCTAGGGATCTGATTATTTTTTAAGTAGTTAAATTTAAGAGGATTCTTGCTGAAAGATTTAGCATGGTTCATGGTTCCCAAAAGTTTTCTTATACAATTGGACATTTCTCCAGAAACAAACAAACAAAAAGTAGTTCTGACTTTTTGAGTGGGCACAGGATACTGGGTAAAATAACTTTGGGGGACAATATTAAATAGTCTGTCCTGCTTAGGCTTAAAAGTAAACAAGGTATTAATCAGAAAAAAGATATGTCTTAAGAGAAACATTAGCCCGGAAGAAGCATTTGTTATAAGGGTCAGATGAGTTGGGGGATCTGAGACTTTTCAGAGAGGTTTTTGCAAATTGCAGAGAACTACATAGACGTTAAATATGTTATTGTGAAAAAAAATACACAGAAACCTTTGTACTTCATTAACAACATAAGCAATGGCAATTTTATTTGTTCATCCACTAATGGTTGATAATTATGCCTCTCTCTGGTCTATAGTTGGTAGTTTGACACACAAAGAAAGAAATATCTGAGTAAAGTCATTTTCACTTCTTTAGGATTTCTTCCCTGTGTATTAGTTTCCTTTCAAAACAGTCCTGTGTTTTGGATTAGAGGAAGCCCATACGTTTGAGTAGGACAAAGAGAAAGAATCTGAGAAGAGATAAACTAAGAAATTTCAAGGCAGAGCTTTTTACTTTTCTTTGTTTACTCTGGTAGGATAGCTCCCTTGAGACAAAAGTTTTCAAGCAAAAACTTGCTTAAAATGAATAACCTTTTAAGAGAAAGAAATAATTAAAGCTGTTTGAATGAAATCAAAGTTTCATACTATCATAAAGATGGGGAAAATACAGAAAATGGGCTTTTTCTTTATATCTTCACTGGGAAGTTTTATATATACACATTTGAAAAAAAGAGAAAAGTGGAGGGAAAATGTTATTACATTTATCTCAAGAAGCAAGAATGCTTCCTGGCCTGCTTGGGATGTCAAACAGGGAGTTCTGTTTGTAGTGAGAGGTAGGTCATTTATAAGATTACTTCCCAGTACACATAACACTTTAGAGGACACCGTTATGCACTAATTTTTTCCCTTTCTCCCCAACAAGGGACTTTCTTATGTCTGAAAGGGGAACACATAGAGTGCCCTGAGATTAACTCAAGCCTTTCCTTTCACACCCTTACTTAGGTACCAAATGATGGGCTTGCCTCTGCCCTTGGCATCCAGGCAAACCAATCCTGACTGCCAAATTACAGCAAAATACTTTCCCTCCTGATGCACAGATCCATAAGATCAGTCATTGGATTCATGGGATGTGATGGTTCATTTTATGTATCAACTTGCCTAGGCCACAGAGTGTTCAGATATTTGTTAAATATCATTCTGGACACATCTGTCAGGGTGCTTCTACTGTCCTCCCCGGGGTGGGTGTGCACCATCCAATCCACTGAAGGCCTGACTAGAACAAAAAGGCAGAGTAAGAGGGAATTCATTCTCTCCATCAAATTGTTTTGAACCTGGGACAGTAGTCTTCTTCAGACTCCCAACTCAGAGCTTCCACCACCAACTTTCCCGGTTCTCAGATTTTCAGACTCAGTCTGAAACTTACACCATAGCTGGTTCCTGGGTTTTGGATTCAAAGAGGAGTTCTCCTATTGGCTCCTCTGGGTCTTCAGTTTGCCTCCTATAGCTAGAATATGTGTAGCACTTCTCACATTACAAAGTGGTTTCATAAATACCACCTAATTTGGTTTCACAGCAATAATTTTATAAAGTTTAACATAAGCTTTTAAGATTTACAGATGTTATCCTCAGAACTACACCTTAAATGTAGATCTTCATACCAAAGTCTATGCTCAAACAAGATTGAACAGAATAATTCATCAGAGACAGAAAGGAGAAGACAAATTCAGAGAAGGGCAATATTCCAAGTAAACAAACAAACAAATGAACAAACAAAGCAAGTTATAAATTTATGGAAAAGATGAAAGCTGGTAGAACTTGCATGAGTATAGTTCAGAGGCAAGGACACCTCAGAATGACAGGGACAGAAGCATGAGGTGGGATATCAGGAACCACATCCAGGTAATGTTATATCTTCCCATTTGGGGGGAACATAAGGTTTTACAGGACAGGGGAGATATACGTAGTAAAGTAATTAGGGGCCAAATTATCCAGGATCACAGAAATCACAATCCATGTCAGTATTGGGAACAGAGCTCTCCAAATACCTGTAATAAAAGAAGAAATATGGAATAGAAAACGTGTAAAGTTTCTGTCAGTTCTAATATTTTGGCATTTTATACTGTATTCCATGAATAGAAAATCTTAGTAATGAATAGCCATGAAGATTTTAATAAGCCCAGTAATTCCTCTTTTTAAATCACCCTTTAGTCTTTGTATAAAACAGCTTTGACCATATTCTACTACTGAAAAGTCATCAGTTGACAGCAGAACAGAGTCCAGAATGGGACCTCTAGGCTCTCCTTTAGTACATTGTTTTTATGTGAAATAAATGTTCATTGTATTGAGCAACTATTTATAAATTATATAAGCTCTTGGATCCTAAATATACTCAATAGTAAAATAAGAAGAAAGAAAAGTTGGCATTTTTCCTATTAATGGTGTTTCCTGAATTCTTTGAGTCAAAATAGCTTGACTGAGCAGTTCATCATACAATTAGACCAGCTCTAATATTTTCACACAAAATATACATTCTAAGGCTGAAAAATTTCGTGATCATAATGAAAAAGAGAAGAAGCCCATTTTAAAAGAGCTCAGATGAAATGTTTAGTGCATGATCCTTTGAGGTTCTAAGTTTTGAAGCACTAAACAACAAAGACTTCAACCTATGCTTTTTTATTTAAATGAAACTCATGGGGTATTTATTGGGACCAACAGAGCAAAATTAATTTGCACCAACTATAGGATAAACCCAGAGTCCAGAGGGCAGCAACTTCTCAGCACATCGAGTGTATACCCATATCCCAGCGATATCATTCAGAACTGTGTCCTGTAATTCTTCAGGAGCCATCTACCCTCTTTGAATAACCCTGGGTCAAAGTGACCCTTTAGAATGGAAGTTTTATTCCATGATCTCACTCTCATATAGCTCTTGATACTTTACATTCTATAAGTGTGAATGGCAGCGAGATATTAGAGGGATACTTTCTATAACTGAATGAAGAATATCTGCAGTTCCAATGCTTTTTATTAAATATCAATTATTGAGCAGAAATTAAACGCTAGAAATTATTCTAAGAGTTTGAGATACATTAATAAATAATATAAATATTATTTTTAATTACTTGTGATGTTAGGTAGATAGATAAATGGGCCGATATGTAGGAAACTTTGTTCATGTCAATAATTAGAAATAGAGTTTGCTATGGCAATGCCACTCGATTCATTGAACCACTTCTGAGTTATGTGCCAAAAAATAGCATCAGAATCTATTAATGCCTTATTTATTTTTTAAGTTTTAATTTAAATTCCAGTTAATTAATAGACAGTATAATATTAGTTTCAGGTATACACCTTAGTGATACATAATCCAGTTGATGTTCAATTAGATTTTTCTTCAGATTTGTTTGAAAATTGGAAAACACCTCACAGGTCACAAGTAATTAAAAATAATATTTCAGGGTGCTTGGGTGGCTCAGTTAAGTGGTGGACTCTTTTCTATTCAGGTCATGATCTCAGGGTGGTGAGATCAAGACCCAGCCCCTCCATGCTCAGTGTGGAATCTGCTTGAGGATTCTGTCTCTCCCTCTGTCCCTCCTCCTGCTCATATGTGTGTGCTCACTCTCTCTCAAAATAAAATTTAAAAATTATATTTCAACTTATGTGTATGTATATGTTTTTGTTATGAAAATGCAAGAAAGATAATCAGCAAAAGTTTTCAAAGTTACAAAGGCATATTCATTAGGATTAAATTCTTTGAGAGAAAGTAGAATGGAAATGTAAACTCGGTTAAAAATAAGATAAAATATCTAACTGCTAAGGAAGAGCTATTTCATATGTTTTTATAATAGACAACGATGGATATCAGCTTGCTCTTCTTTTTATATCCCACTGCATACATCTGGAAGAGTCATTAAACATTGTTTTATGGCAATATTTACAATATGCTGTACATTATATTATCTCCAATTTTTTATGGTTATGTTGAAAAACTTTAGATGTTAAACACGTGAGAGGGCACAGAGTTTTTCAATATTGTTTAGGAGGAATCTCAGCAAATATTTGAAGCCCACTACTCTGCTGGCTTGGACCTCCTCTTTCTTCTCATAAAAACCTTTCCCTCCTCAGGCTCTTGAATCTTGCATCATTCATCTTCCAGTATCTCTGACCGTCATCTTCCTGTTTGTTTACTTCTCTTCTCCATACGATTCCTAAATCGTGGCTGCAAGATTCTGTCCTCAGAATCTCATATGTTATGTTTACCCGTCAAAAGAATCTATTTGCTTTCATTTTGAATTCTGACCTCTTTGTAGATGGGTTCCTAAACACAATCAAAGACAGCGCCAGCCTTAGTCCAGCCTTAGTCCTGCGCGGCAACACTCACCCCCAACAGCCGAATGAGATTGGGATCTCAACCTTGAGAGGCTGTACCTTTTTTCCCTTAAACAAAATCATTCCTTCTTCTTCATTTATGGAGAAAATTTTACCATTCTCTTAAAACACTGCTTGAAATTTTGTTTAACTTCCTTCCTCTTCTACATCCCTTCCATCATTGATTTCTGTCTTTAAAATTTCTGAGTATAACACTCAGTGCTCCTCACACTGCACAATTGGTAAATTACTGAACATGACATCTGAAGCTAATGATGTGTTAAATGTCAGTTTATTGAATTTAAAGAATAATAAAAAAATAAGTTTTTAAAGTTTTAAAAGGGGAAGCATACTTTAAAAAATTAAAGAAGCACATATAAAAAATAAAATAAATAAAAAGTTCTGAGTATTTACATTTGGCAAAAATTAATATGAACAGTGAGGGATGTGTCTTAGTAACTGAATATTACTCCTTTCTTTAGTCAATGAAATCTAATTGGTAGGTAGCTTCATAATCAATGAGTGGTTTATACTTTTAGCAATGGTATAAAGCATGTGGATTTAGTGTTTTTGTGAACTGAAATCCCTTCTAATTATCTATTCTATAATAGAGTAAAATATTGATGAAATGGAACCCATCTCCCAAATTTCTCAAGTCCACAGGATTATTTGTTGAAGTTCAAAGTTAAAAGACAGTGATAAATAAAGATAAATCTTATTTAGGAAATAACAAAGATTTTTTTTAAGATTATTTATTTATTTATTTGTCAGAGAGAGAGAGAGAGCAAGTGAGCACAGGCAGGGAGAGCAGCAGACAGAAAGGGAGGGAGAAGCAGGCTCCCTACTGAGCAGGGAGCCCAATCTGGGGCTCTATCCCAGGACCTGGGGATCATGACCTGAGCTGAAGGGGCAGCCACTTAACCAACTGAGACACCCAGGCGTCCCGTGACGATTTCTTTTCAACCAATTTCCTATGCTTCCTTCACTATGAAGATGTACAAGGTGTTCAAAAACCAACTGTAAAAAATTTCCAACTGTTAATACATGATTTGAAGTAACTTTAAGATACTTTGTTAAGTATATTGTATATTTGTCACTGCTTTGAAATAAAAAATGTCCTTGATGAATCCTGTGCTTGCCAGAAAATAAAATTACTCAGAACACATCTTCTCCCTAACAAGTAGAATTAACAATGCTTTGTTAGTTTCTTTCCAAATGTACAGAGAATTAACCACTACGTTACCAAAGTAATACCACTTAGAATAACTCAAAGGATTTTTTTCAAAAACATAGAGCAAAAATTAAGGTTTTTGAAATTAAGAAAGGCATATTATAAGTCAAGAAATAATGCTAAACAAAATGTTCTTCTAAATTAAAGCTAAAGCAATATATGTATTGCAAAATAATATGGTCAAAAACCATGGCTGAATTTATTATCAGACAGATACATTCAAATCCCTTGTTTTATGGCATCATTTACACTGTATTTTTTATATCACATAGAGAGAATGTAGACTGCTTTTGTGGGAAATTTTTTCAATCACTTGTAGTAACAAAAAATATGTCTAATAGAGAAATGGGCTGGCAATTAGATAATTTTTACATAACTGGAATACCTATAAATCTGATATACAAACTGTATTATCATGGGTGTGAAATTATGCAAGGAGTTTTTCATTTTGAAAAATCTTCAAAAAGTGTTAATTTATTGAGTCAGAAAACCAAGTTCTTTCACTCTTTCAATCTATAAATTAACTAAATTTATATTTGTGCCTATAGTATCTTAGATTAGGACCAATTTATTTAGGGAACATAAAAATATATCATTTACTTTATTTTAATCACATCCCTAGACCCTGTCACATAGATTTTAAATAAAAATATTCTTCGTAGACTTTTCTACTAATAGCTCAATTGAAAACTATATCACTTAGTAAAAGGAAATAGTATATTTTTCATAAGGCAAGATAAAATTTAGTTTACTTCTTTCCAAAACTAAATGCAACTTAACTAAGAACATTCTCACTTAACTTGATAAAAAAATATCAGAAGATCTATGTTTTAGTCCATTTTTTTTAAACTTGGCTGTGCAGTTAGAGGTAGTATTATTCTACTTCAAGTCCTACAATCTCTAAAATAACAAAAATTAACTGCTAACTCGCCTTCACCAAATTACTGGGAGAATTCACTGAAAACCGCCTATGACATGTTGATACATGGCTTAACTGGAAAGGTAAATAAATTTTCCTAATGCCAGATCAATGTTTAATTTTCCAGGAAGTTAGGTTGATTGATATAAATTGTTAACTATGAAGCATCTCTGAGCTGAGTGGTGCCTGTGTGACAGTTTCACTTTGTATTGGCTCGCTATTTATTTATTTATTTATTAACATGTAATGTATTAGCCCCAGGGGTACAGGTCTGTGAATCGCCAGGTTTACACACTTCACAGCATTCACCATAGCACATACCCTCCCCAATGTCCATAACCCAACCAACCTCTCCCTACACCCCTCCCCGGGGCAACCCTCAGTCTGTTTTGTGACATTAAGAGTCTCTTATGTTTTGTCTCCCTCCCAATCCCATCTCGTTTCATTTATTGTTTTTCTACCCCCTGAAGCCCCCGCGTTGCCTCTCAACTTCCTCATATCAGGGAGATCATATGGTGATTGTCTTTCTCTGATTGACTTATTTTGCTCAGCATAATACCCTCTGTATTGGCTTTTTCTTTTTAAGATTTTATTTATTTGTTTTTTAGATCAAGAGTGAGAGAGCACAAGCAGGGGAGCAGTACAGAGGGAGAGAGAAGTAGACTCCTCAGTGTGCAGGGAGCCTGATACGGGGCTCCATCCCAGGACCCTGAGATCATGACCCCAGCCGAAGGCAGGTGCTTAACTGACTGAGCCACCCAGACGCCCCTGTATTGGCTCTTTTAATGCATGCTGCGTTCCATGATTGTGTGCAGGTTTGGCTTTTATTTATTGTACAATGCTTTAAGTCAGATCATGGTAATGCTTGAATAAAATTGATCTAATTGTATTAATTTCAATTACAAAGTTCATTTTGTTATGATAGAATATTTTATAGAAATTAGAATGATAACTAAAAAAAATTATTTGGGGGAGATAGGGGTACATCAGAAGTTCCACAAAATTGAGTCTAATGTTAGCATGCTAAAAATAGATATCTGTAAGAAAAGACTAGTGATGTGAAAACATTTATATTGTAAAGCATAACATATTACAAGCTAAATTGAGGCTTTTTTGAGCTATGTGGATCACATTTGGATAGTACTTGATAGATGACAGCAATAAAATATTTTATAATAGTTCTTCTTAAAACAGGTTTCACAGCATAAAAGCAGGCAAGGGGAGAAACTATCATGTATCAGTTTTAAAAGAGCTGTCATAAAACTTTTTAGAGCTCTCTATGAAAATTTTGTTAGTAGTGGTATGTTTAATAGGTCAAAAAAATCCAAATAAGTCAAGCTTTATTTTATTTGTTTTTTTCTGGTACATAGTGTATATTATATGCTCTCTATCCATTATATTAATCTTCAGTTAAAATCCAAGAGAAATCCTTTAAGTACAGTACAGTCTTTCTGTTTCAATAAGATCTCACGTGATGGGGGCGCCTGAGTGGCTCAGTGGGTTAAGCCTCTGCCTTCAGCTCAGGTCATGATCTCAGGGTCCTGGGATCAAGCCCAGTATCTGGCTCTCTCCTCAGCGGGGAGCCTGCTTCTACCTCTCTCTGCCTGCTTGTGATCTTTGTTAAGTAAATAAAGTCTTTGAAAAAAAAAAAGATCTCATGTGATGAAGACTTCCCATATCAAAGAAATACATAAGCGCCTCATGTCTAACAACAATACAATCAAAAAAACCTATAATTTTAAATATTTAGGTTTTTTTTAAAGTAGTATGAATTAGCCCAAAGCAGGAACTACCTGATGATTAAAGAATTGCCAGTCTAATTTACAAATCAGAGAGACCTTATAAGGTGCCTTAACCTATCACAGATTACATTTCAAAAGATGAGGTATGTTAACTTTTCATTGTAACTTAAGGCCCATTTGAATAGGAAAAAAGTCTAGTAAATTAGAATTCTGTAAAGGCATGTTTTTATGGCAGCCCGCTCTGGGTCATGGAAATTTCACTTAATGGTGGTTTGGGTCTTGCTGGATTCAGACATCATCCTTCAACAATACCCGAAAACAAGTGTATATGCTCAGTGTACAGAGATGATTTTTAACTTAGGAGTCAATGAAAAGATTACTAGAGAATAAATATACCAGACATAAGTCGTTAAACACTAAGTGCATACACACACGCACACACACACACACACACACACACATCCTCAGATATATTATAATAACAAAGCTCAAATAATGAGTATAATCCTGGTTCTTTTTTTAAAAAATTATTTATTTATTTATTTATTTTTTATAAACATATAATGTATTATTAGCCCCAGGGGTACAGGTCTGTGAATCACCAGGTTTACACACTTCACAGCACTCACCATTAATCCTAGTTCTAAATCCAAATTTTTGCAACTAGAAAATTTGGTGCAATTCTTCATTTTGGATAGGGAAACAGGTTTTCATGCCTTGTCTGTCCAGAAGTTGATTCTCTGTGGTCTGTTGGTGTTTATCTGTGTCCATCTGGTTCATATCTACACTAGAAGTACTTTCTTGTAACAGAGTTAAGAAACTCATTATACACATTTCTGTGTTTGTTCACAATTATGCAATGGTCATAAGTCTAAGATTCTTCATCACTTTGTTCTGGTAGTTCTCATCGCTATTCTTTCTATTGTGCTACTACACATATTCTTAAAATTCTGGCATTCAAGCAGGTTTGCTTCTTTCTGTACGTCATTATTGGATGGGGCATGACCAGCTTAGCTTACCTTACCCAGCATTCATTCTCTGTCTCTGTCTCTCTCCTTCTTGGTCTAAGGCCATTTGTGACTCTTTCTGCAGGATCCAAAGTGTCCTTCTAAAAGATAAAGAGGCTGGTTTCAGAACTTTAAAATAACAAATAAGTATTATAACTTGATTTCATTTCTTAGAGCTTGGGTTCGTCTCAGAGTGGAGCTGCTCTGGCCAAGAGTCCAGAGTATGGAACTGTGGGGGATCTAGAGCTAAATCCGGGATCAGGCTGAGTGGCCTTTTCTGTAGAGGTGTGATGGGATGATGGAAAACAGAACAGGACAGGAAGTGGGGACACTAGGACAGAACAAGAGGTGTGGGGTAGAAAACAAAAGGCAGAGCTTAGAGACTGCCTCTAAGGAACTGTAGCCACCAAACCTTTCCAAAGGACACCTGCAGGTCTACTCATGGTTTAGAAAGGAGACATCGAGGGGACTGAGCATGACTGGACACCAGCTTAATGAGAAGCATACTTGCAAAAATATGCTTCCATTGAGCCAAAATCACTGACCCTATTCCACATCCCTTGTTGAGCTATCAAACATCTTTCATTCTTGTACCAATATAGAAACTTCTCACTATACCACAAATAAGTGGCTTTCCAGGGTTCTCTTTCTGGGTGTTATTTTATGTTTGTGCTTGACCTGTATCTTAGGGAGTATGGTTTACAGTTGACCAGTGAGGTTCAGTTATAGTTCAGCAGAAATGAGATTTTTTGAAGATCATTATCAAGGAACAGAAACCAGGGTGGAGAAAATCTTCAAAGCATGTTTAAGTTCCATGGTTTTGATAATGCGAACTTCATTTCAATCCTTTGGGAATTTGTGGATTTTTATTTGGAAACTGTAACATACAAATTAGAACTTACTTATTTTGCTATTTTCAAACATAAGTCAGGCCACGACATGATTTAGCAATTCTTTGACTCATTTCTAGTCAGCAGTTCTTATCTGGGAAGTGAGTTAGTTTCATAAAATTCCTACCCTTTAACTTCACATTCTATTACCCAAGAGAATAAAAACCACGAAACATTTATTTTAGTCAACAAATATTTGTTGAGCAAAATATATGTCAAATCTGGGCTCGGTGTTATGATACATTGGGGGGGGGGATACAGTTAACAGCAGCTATGATAAATATGGTCCAGTCCCTGTTAATTAGACAAAGGAAATTCTAATGGGCTTTCTAGGAAAGATGATCTCCCTTGGCAGAAGGCAAAGACATTGAAAAGAAAAAGCATTTTGAATTCCTTTTCTTTGTCCCTGCTTTGGCTTCTGAGGCCTGTGAGGATAAGAGAGGGCCATTTTACAACAAGCAGGGACAAGATGGAAGATGAAAGCCAGTATCTTGATTATGGTGAAGCTAAAGAATGGAAAGAACATGGGTCTTTGTGAATACACCTAAGTTGCTGAACTAATGATGATACCATCTAGCTCTGAGCATCTCACAGACAAGCATTTACTATTCTTATGATCTACTCCACTGATAATTCTGTTTTCTGTTTGTTACATGCAGAAGCATCTTGACCAAGAAAATGTCATGGGGAAGCTTGGAAAGGACACCTACTTCAACCTTCATGGAGAATTAATATCTATGATGAAACCTGAAGATCTACTAGGAGACTGATGGAGAGGCAGTTACAAGTGTGAATGAAGGAAGTTCTGGGCAGAGGTAGCCACGCACAGAGAGATTCAGAGGAAGAGTAAGAATGGGGAACTTCAAGTAATTAGTGTGCCAGAAAGAAAAGGAGATGAAGAGACAAGTCCGGAGAGATCATATCACTCCTCCCTTCAAATCCCTGCAAGAGCTTCCCATTTCCCTCTTAACAAAAGCTAAAATCCTTAGAATGGCTTTGAAGATTTCATGGTCTGGCTCTAGACACTGCTATGACCCCTATTCCTACCTTTTACTGTTTTCCTCTTGCTCTTTCTGCTGTAACTACAGGGGCCTAATTTCTATTCTTCAAACATCCTTTGCCTAATCCTCCTTCAGGGCATTTGCACTTGCTCTTCTCTGCACCTGAATATGTCCTCCACACATACCCCCATGGCGCTCTTCAGATCTCTGTTGAAATGTCACCTTTTCGGGGAAGCTATTCCTAGTCATCCTACTCCATAAAATAGCAACTCCCAATAAGCTCTGCCAGCACTCCTAATCCCCTTTATCTTATTATTATTATTATTTTTTTTTTTTTGCTATGGCATGTGTCGCTATCTTAAATACTGTAGGTTTGCATATTTACTGTCATTCTTTCCCTGTGAGAGCAGGAATTTGTGCTTTGTTTCACAATATATTCCTGGCACCTAGATTAACTGCTACACTGATAGATCCCTAACATGCTTTATCAGGAGGCTCATAGAGAAAATATTTGTTAATGAAATGCATTAACGAATAAAGATAAGCCAAATCATCTAGGTTTTTGTGTCCCATAGTGAAGACATATTAATTACTTTAACTTGCCTCTTTCCCCTGCATTTCCAAATGTAACCAATTCCTCATTTATCCCTTCCTTCTGTCTGGATTATGGGTGGGGGGGGGTAATCAGGCTAGAAGAGTTACTGGGCCCCTCAGTATTTTATGCCTGAATAAAAGAGTTTGGGTTTTATGCTGAAGCACTTGTAGCAAGACAGTGATATTTATCAACTCACAGTTTTGAAAGATGATGTTCCCTTCAGTGTAGAGAATAGATTCTGAGTGAATAATGGAGGAAGGAAGGAGGCTCACAAGGAGGTGAGTACAGGAATACGAGTGAGAAATTATGAAGATCTTAGCTAAGTAAGTGACACCTGGAATTGAGTAAAAGATGTTGACCTGATCATGAAGGAAACAACAAAGGGTTTCGTATAAGAGTAAATGAGGAGTATGAAAGAGAGGACATAAACTTGGGGTCCGGCAGACCTAACTAGATCGTTCATCAAGGAGGAACAAGTGGAAAGAGAAAGTGGAGTTCTGGAAACAGAGCACAGTGGGCTCGGTTTTGAACATGCTGGGTCTGAGGTATCTGTGGAGATATTTATAGGCAGTTGGATATGTTGATCTACATCTCCCAAAGAAGGAACCACTAATGGGCATGCAGAGAAAAACAAATTGCTGAGAGGCTAATAGAGGAGTTTCACGCTGTGAAGCTGGGAAGCTGGGCAAAGCACGACACAGAAGCCAAGGAGGATGGATCCTGGAAAGATATTACTGCATTCAGTGACCCCAAGAACACTGGGAACATTTGACAGAAACATTTCTGTTTGACTGACAGACTCTAGATTCCACTTGGTTGAAGACTAGTAATAGTAATAGTAATAGTAATAGTTAATACAATTTGTGTATTTACTGAGTGGCAAGGCTTTCCTCCATCTTCTTTGCATACAAATGCCTTTAGTCCTCACAACTGCTCTATGAGGTGAGTGCAACTATCACGATCATTTCCATTTTCCTGATGAGGAAAATGAAGCAGGGAGAAGACAGTAACTTTTGGACATCACAGAGATTAGGAAAAGTAGCAGAATCAGGATTTGAACCAGGCCATTTGTGCTCAGAACCCATCTTAACTACAATGCTCTACTCTTCTCTGGTGAATGAGAAATAGACAATAGGAAGAAGTGCGTCTTTCAAGTATTTCAAATGAGAGAAAAGCGAGACAGGAAATGATGGCTGAAGAAGGAGGCAGGTTCAAAGGATACAAAATGCAGTGCAGGGAGTATGAGCTTTGAAGTCAGAAAAAGGCAACTCTGGCATTTGCTTGTACTGTTCTTTCAAGAAATTAACCCATGTTCATCTTCAGAGTTTAAAAAATAAAGATAATTCTGCCCAAACATTAGAAATGTGACAGGGGTGGGGCGCCTGGGTGGCTCAATGGGTTAAGGCTCCACCTTCGGCTCAGGTCATGGTCTCAGGGTCCTGGGATCGAGTCCCGCATCGGGCTTTCTGCTCAGCAGGGAGCCTGCTTCCTCCTCTCTGTCTCTGCCTGCCTCTCTATCTACTTGTGATCTCTCTCTTTCTGTCAAGTAAATAAACAAAATCTTAAAAAAAAAGAAAGAAAGAAATGTGACCAGGGTTAATTGAATGATAAATGCTAATATTCTTCCATGGCTCTAAACACACAGGAGGTATAAAGAAAGAAAATGTCTCCTTCTCTCTCCAAATAGCGCTGTGATGCTGGTGCCCTCCCAGTCATAATAGTGGGTGATTTCACACATCTCCATGGCTTGCTCCTGCTTGGCCAAGAGTTCTTCTCATTCAACCGAAACCGTTTCTTTAAGCCTTTACCTGTCACTGCTGTCTCCTGCCAGCAGCCTACCCATCTGGCAAAGCGAGGGCTTACAAGCTGCCTCCAGGTGTCTGCTCAGACAGAAGGGCAGCTGCCCCAAGGGCTCCAATTTTCACCCACCTCGTATCTATGCCCTTTGCTAAGGCTTGGCACTGCAATGGCTTCTGGCTAATGGGATGTGAGCAAACTTAATACTAGAAGAGGATTAAAAAGTGTATATTTGATACCACTTTTGTCCTGTTATGCCTCTACCACCACCATAACGATATACACACAGGTTAGCCTGCTAAAAGATGTACAGAGCCATATGCTAACTAAAGGCTTTTTATTTTTTAAAAGATTTTATTCATTTATTTGACAGAAAGAGAGAGAGCACAAGTAGGGGGAGTGGCAGGCAGAGGGAGAGGGAGAAGCAGCCTCCCCACAGAGCAGAGGGAGCCCGATGTGGGACTCGATTCCAAGATCCCAGGATTATGACCTGAGCAAGGCAGTCACTTAACCAACTGAGCCACCCAGGAGCCCCAATGCTTATTATTTTAAACCACTGAGGTTTTATTGGAGGGAGTGTTGTTACCTCACTTTCTTTTGGCTATAAATAACTTATAAGCTCTATCAAAGTTGAGTATTTGATCACTTACATGCTACAGCTACCCCTCCTTCTTGCTGAATTACAACTTTTAGGTTAAAAACCCCTAACTCTGCTCTGCCACAGAGAGTAAAGGAACTTTACTCAGAAATGACTCCCTGATGCTAAACATTCTCCTTCTCCTCTGCCCACTTTCCCTTTTGAAGGTTGGGTGGGAGAATTAAATCAGCTTAATGGTCATTTGCAGGCCATACATTTTGACATCTCCTTAATTCTATGCCATTTGGGTGTTCTACTTAAAAATTCAATTCAAGGGGCGCCTGGGTGGCTCAGTGGGTTAAAGCCTCTGCCTTCAGCTCGGGTCATGATTCCAGGGTCCTGGGATCGAGCCCCACATCAGGCTCTCTGCTCAGCAGGGAGCCTGCTTCCTCCTCTCTCTCTCTTTCTCTCTCTCTCTCTGCCTGCCTCTCTGCCTACTTGTGATCTCTGTCTGTCAAATAAATAAATAAAATCTTTAAAAAAAATTTCAATTCAAATGCTTTGGAAACTATTTGCCAGATAACAGAGCATGGCACAAATCCTGTTGAAATATCATTAGCCAGCCTTTCTTTAGCCTCACACTAAGCAGTATAAGCAAGCACATAAACTCTAGAAAATTCTGGAACATTGTCTGCATTTCTTCCCCCCACCCCCATCCATGTGAGTGCATTTCAGTTGTCACTGGGTCTTATTGCCCACAGGCTCCATAGGTCTGGAAAATTATTAGAGGATAACTAACCCCTTTGACTATGGCTGGGGGGCAGCCTATCCATAGTCACCTGATGCTCCACTGTGGGAAGCCATGAAGCCAATAGATAAAGTTACCTCTTCTTCCCTGACCCAGAACTACAGCCCAAAGCAATGCAACTATTTAAACAATTGCCCTGGAGCTGGTTCCAGGTTTTTGAATGCTTTGCTACAATGTAATGTTACTTTGATACAAAATGTATCTAATATAAAGTAGGTGAAATTCTAACAATGCTGTCTTTGTGAGACTCAAAATGTAGAAATATAAGGTCAGAAAGTTGTCAGAATAATAGTTTCAAAAACTTCTTGAACAGTATGTGCAATTCTTGGACATCTTTTGGGAGCATGGAACTGCTTGAGAAAATGTTTTTGCTCTAGGCTCCTTCTACCACCTTTTCCCTCTCCTGTCCCTGCTGCCATATACCCATCCACCATTAAAATAATCCAATAATTAGCTTAAATATGTTGAAAGATGGTGTACCTTTGTTTCTGTTATGATGGGCCTTCTGTTAGACTTGCTGCTATTAGGCAATGGTCACTTCATGTGACATGATAGGTGAGAAAAACAGTCATTCTTGATTTTCCTTTAAACACTAGGTTAATAGCTCCCAGTTTAATAGAAGAGTTGAGGCTGCCATCCTTACTTGGAGATTGTTTTGGAAAGGAAAATGGCATTTGTGTATAATGCCTTTTAAAAGAGTTGGGGTTTGGGAGGTGCCTGGGTGGCTCAGTCGTTAAAACAGTAGGAAAATCCTTAGACTGAATATTATGACAATGTCAAAGACTAAAGCTTAAACTGGGAAGCTTATGCACATGTCCACATGCACACATGCACACACACACACACACACACACACACACACATACCCATTAGGCCAATTTGATAAGCGTTTTTAATCTTCTTAGCCTGCCCCAAAGGAGAAACCCAGTACAATGGGGTAGAAGACAGACCAAGATAAGGTCAAGACTTCAGTTTTTATTTCTAATTTCTTCCCCTTGAATCTCTAACTTTTTTCCTGTGTTTCACTCTTTGAGTGGTCCGAACAACCCTTCAAGATGAATAGTGAGTAACCTATATTCCTTATTTTCTTAATTCCTCACAGTATTGTTTCCCCCTCTGTCCACCTCCCCCTCTTTTTTTCCTCTTTCTCTTCCCCTCCCTCAAACAAAGGCGTTTCCCCCCAAAGAATTGCCTCTGCTACTGTTGCGGTTACTCTCCCCGTCTTGCCTTCTGGAATGTACTGTGAAATGCCAGACAAGATGACTCAGAGAGAAGAGGGGAAAAAAGCTTGCAAGTCTCTCAGTCTCACATGGGGGATGTAATAGAATACTATTAAGAAGAATTCACTTTGCCAAAGTAACCAGAATAATATGCTGATAATATTTTCCTCTATCAAATGCAATACCACGAGGAGACATAACTGATGAATATGAACATGAAAATGTCCTTAATGGCTTAATTTGTGGAAGAAACATGGAAGTGGGGTGTCACAGTCTGGCTAGAAGCTCTGTGCGCATTTAGACACTGAAAAAACAATGTGAACTTGGTCTAAGGAATGGAACCAAATGGACAAATATGTACTTAAGAGATCTGTGCTTTTCATTTAGTGAAAATATGCTCTTGATTTCTGTCAATGTACTTTTAAATGTATCATTTAGTATTTGAACTTTTGCCACTGTTGCAAAGAATCCTCAAGCATGGAAACTCAACAATTCCAAAAATCCCTTGATCTCAGTCTCCCCATTTTTATGCTCAAAAACATTTCCCTCTTGGGTGGAGACACAAAGGGGACCAGGAACAGGGAGGAACAGCAAGGGTTGGGGTTAGAGGGAGAGGTGAAGAAAGATGAAAAGATGAAGAAAATAAGAGTTTCCATAAACAGGTCTTATTTTCATATTAGTCTTTTCACTAAGAAGTAAAAAATTACTGTAAATTGATTTTCATCTATTTTACTTTATTTTTGCTATGTATTGAAGTCAATTTCATGTCTGGAGAAAAAGAAGCTAATGATTAGCTATGTCAAAATTCCACAATTTTATTTCCCTTTGTCATAATGACTAAGATGATATTTTTGAGAGAGGGATAGGATAGATTATTACTAATAATATCATCTCAGGTTATATAATGATTTTAACTTTTCAAAGTAATTTTACTACGGACTTTTTATCCTTGGTGAGCCAGAAATATTTTCTTAATCTTCAAAACCCTGAAGGGGTTCCTGGAATTACTAGTAGATCTCAGGATAACCTGATTCTTTTTGGGGGGCTATCTCTGTGCTCTATTCCATGTGAGTGAAGTTGGAGTCAGGGACAACCTGCCTAACATCCTTACCTTCGGATGTGGCCTCCATTTATTCATTCACAGAATTAGGGAGTTGGACTAAATGTCTTCCAAGGTTATTTTTCCTTTAAAATTCTATGGTTTTTTTTCCTACTTTTAGTAAAAAAAAAAATTTTTTTTTTTTTTTCCAGAACACATAGATGGGGGTCAAACTGGCTAGAGGCTGCAGTTAAATGAAATGTGCTACCACCAGAAAAATAGCCTGGACCTTTGTGTGTTGGCATTTATCTCAGCCACAAAGGGGAATCACAGCTTCCAAGCACTGCGGACACAATGTACCCCCTAGAGAGGCACTGGTTAGGAAGACAAGGTGGGGAGCGTTCATGTAGCTTTTCTGGTGATAGTGTTGTGGAAACTGGACTGGATCCTGGCGGAAGAACCAAGTGGCACTCAGAGACTTTGGAGGATTAGAGGTTTATTTAACACGGGTGGGCTCAGATGAGGTTGTTCCCCAAAGGTCTGAGCCCCGAGGATTGGGATTTATACCCTTGTACTTCCGCATACTTGGTACTTTTGGTGCGCTCGGGAAACGGGGTAGGAAAGAAGAACCCAGAAGAGTTTGAGACAGGGACAGGAATTCCCTTGCTGGTTTGGTCCCCCAGCTTAGAGTACAGTTTTTCCCTATCAATAACGCCACAACCCTGTAGTTCTCATCCCTTCTTAAAGATGAAGAGGCAGCAAGTCAGAGAAGTCACATCAATGGTTTGCCAAAAGACACTTGCTAATTCATGACCAAATTGTGACTCCCAGACATAGGCTGCCTGGAAAGCATTGAAAAGGACCTTGCAGGACTAATCTGGATGTTTAAATTGAACTCTTTACACTTCGAGGAAACTTTTAAAGCTATTTTTTCCCCTCTAGAGCACTATATGAAACTTAACTTCATGTCCAGTTAGCTAAGACGCTTGTCACTGGCATGATTTCTCAAAGGGTCAAATTATGCATATTGCCTAAAGGAGGAAGAGCATGGGCTTAACAGAGTAGAGATGGATTAAAAAGGAACAGCATGAGTTTTGAGTCAGACTTGAGATTGAATCTTACCTCCAGTGTTTACATGGACAAAGCACCTAAACTTGTAAAGCTTCTCATTTCTCATATATTCAGTGGAAATAACAATATTTCATAGACGTGTAGTGAGATAAAAGAAACACAGGAAGCATTTAGCACAGGACCTGGCAGGTAATAAACGATAGGTAACTCTCATTGTGAAAAATTCTAAACCTGTTCATGTCACAAAACAGAGACAAAAACTGTGACCAACAAACTTTTTCCATAAAGAACAAGATAGTAAATATTTTAAGTTTTTTAGACCATTCAGTTTCTACCAGAACTGTTCAACTTTGTTCTAACACAAAAGTACCACAGATAACCAAAAAAGGAAAAAAAAAATGTGTGGCTTTGTGCCGATTAAATTTGATTTACAAAAAATGGTAGGTACAGGGGCACCTGGGTGGCTCAGTGGGTTAAATCCTCTGCATTCGGCTCAGGTCATGATCCCAGGGTCCTGGGATCGAGCCCGGCATCAGGCTTTCTGCTCAGCAGGGAGCTTGCTTCTCCTTCTCTCTCTTTCTGCCTGCCTCTCTGCCTACTTGTGATCTCTCTGTCAAATAAATAAATAAAATCTTTTTTAAAAAAGTAAAGCCATTTAGAACATCAATTAAAAAAAATGGTAGGTACACCAGATTTGGTTCATGTGTATCGTTTGCCCACCTCTGGCGTAAAGTGGCAAATAGATAATCTTAAGAAAATAAATACAATTCTTATAATTATGTGCCTAAGAGTCTTTACATGAATTATATCCAGAATTAACGTGCATAGTAAATTGATCTCCACAGGTAATTTTCAAACATCTGGTTTGGTAGGCAAACCTCATGAACTTTAAATCAGTGTAACTCACAAGTCCTCCTTTGTGTAAGATGGCATTTACCATTTTATGTCTGTTAATCACTTGTGTTGACTACATTACAAATGGAATCACTCGTTCAAATCACATGCTAGGATGTATCAAGAAAATCTGGGATCAGAAGATCAGTTTACATGGTATTTCACAGCAAACTGAAATCTACACAAATTTTCCAGTCAGAGGAGCCTTTGGGGATTTGAAGCTTTCTTACTAAATGTAAAATTTGGCAGAGCTCACCTTGGTTGAATATAGGAAAGCCTGAAATATATGAATGGTGTGGGGCAATTAATAAGGTTATATCCCTCTCTCTGAGTTTTGTACAAAGCTTTTCACAGCTCACCTCTATTTTGGGTAATCACTTCACTTCACTTTTTTGTGCTACCAATTATAATTTGATGCGATCACACAGGGTTCTTTCAAATCTTGAAGGAAAAAAGTTCAATTGGAACAAAATTCAAAGTCAACTTTATATACACAGAAAACCTTAAAAAAAAAAGAAAAAGAAAACTAATGACCAATGATTCTGATTCATCATTAACCAATGTAAATGAACACTTGCATTAAACTGATGCCTCATATTCAAATCTAAACTTCATAGGACGGGAACTGTGCTGTTGAGTCCTCAAGGACTTCAATACTTCAGGAAAACTACTTGGCTTCTCTACTCCAGAATGGAATCCGATGGAGCCCTGTGTTACGGAGTTTTCTTGCCAGAAAGTTATTCTCACATCAAGAAAAAGAAAATATTCCTTGTGATTAGCCATAATCTGGGTTGCTTACTTTAAAACTTTAATTTGCTTATAAAATCTCCTTTTTTTCTGCTTTATGTCATAATCCAAAAGTTTCATTTGTTTTCTTTGTAGTACTCTTATATTAGCTCAAGACTCCAGAGGCCTGGGATAACTTCCTTACTTTCCTTTGGGCAAATGTGCTGGTCATAATAAACTAAAAGGAGAAACATTTTACTAACAGCTTCTAGAATATAATGATTTGAACAGTGACACTGCACTATTGTTCTGCCTACCCTCCCCCCCTTAAACTCAAAAAGTTAGCTTAAAAGGGACTCTATAGGCTGCAAGGTTTTTGTTTGTTCATTTGTTTTTATCATCAAATTATGGATTTCTTTCTATGTGATACCTGTATAGCAAGTGAACTTGTTTCCTTTGATACGTCTCTTTGAGGTGGCTTGGTGGGGTCAATGGATATCACATCCTCAAGCCGCCCCTTGTCTTCACCATTATCCCATCCAGCTTCCTCAGTTACCCGACGTCTGTATACTACAGTCTTCTAGCACGCAGGCCACATTAGGCATGCCACACCACAGAGGAAGTGTTGACATTTTTCTGTATCCTCCTCATTTTCTGTACTTGGCAGAACTTCTTGTTTTACTTTAGGGTAAAAGGGGGGGGGGTAGAGGAAATTCTATTCCACTCAGGACTTTTTCTGGAAGACTGTCTGTACTAAAGATGTGCACACCAGCTACCCAGTTAAGAGCTGACCACACAACAGCATCCAAGAATATTTACTGAAGGGCTCCCGGGTGGCTCAGTGGGTTAAAGCCTCTGCCTTCGGCTCAGGTCATGATCCCAGGGTCCTGCGATCGAGCCCCGCATCAGGCTCTCTGCACAGCAGGGAGCCTGCTTTCCTTCCTCTCTCTCTGCCTGCTTGTGATCTCTACCTGTCAAATAAATAAATAAAATCTTAAAAAAAAAAAAAAGAATATTTACTGAAAATGGAGGAGAGATACTCAGCCCAGAGACCAGTTAAATAGTGTGGACTTGATGTGTTTTTATGATAACCTTCCTCTAGATTTTCCTGCAACTATAAAATAATATTCTGGAACTGAGATCGTTTAAAAGTAGTCTTCTCTATTGACCTCTTATCTCTCCTTTCCACCTGGAATGCACAATAATTGAGATACTATTTCTTTCTATTACAAGACTCCACTCACAGAATTCCAGTCACCAACTCTGTGGTTTTTCCTTTTTAATCCTATATTAAATAACTCTGTGACGCCAGCTAAGTCTTACAATTCAAATCACTGTCTACTACTAACGCTATCTACCCAGCGCTACATCCTAGCCCACAAGTTCAGAATCCAGCCTCACAAGACTGCCTACTCCTTCATTTCAGATGCTGATGGCAAGTCCAGGTTGTTAAGACCCCCTGGCTATAGATCAGAGATTCCCACTATGCCCTCTTTGGGATCCATTAATTTGCTAGAGCAGCTCACAGAATTCCGGAAAACAGTTTACCTCCTAGATTACCAACTGATCATACAAAGTTAGAACTCAGAAATAGCCAGCTGGAAGATATGCATGGGCATGGTAGGCGGGAAGGGGCCTCCAGAGCTTCCATGATTCCTCTCTCAGCGCCACCTTCCTGGCACCCCACGTGTTCACCAACCTGGAAGCTCTCTAAACCCCTTTATTTAGGCACATTTGATTAAATCATTGGCCATTGGTGATAGATTCAACTTCCAGCCCCTCTCTGCTCCTCAAAGGTCAGAGGGTAGAGTTGAAAATTCTGACCCTCTAATTACACGGTCAGTTCCCCTGGCAACAAGTTTCCATCCTGTGGTTATCTTGCAGCTTAAAAATCACCTCATTAATGTAAACTCAGATGTGGTTGAAAGAGGCTTATGGTGAATAACAAGATACACCCATTTCACTCCTGTCACTCTGGTGCTATTTCAGGAAGCAGGAACAAAGATTAAATACTATTAACAAAAGATGCCTCTGTGCCTTTTATCACTTGGGAAATTTTAAAGAGCTATGTGCCAGGAACCAAGGATGATGACCAAAATACATATTTCTTATTGTAAATCACAATACCCCAGGTATTTTCCTATATTACAGTAAAAATACTATTCACTAAGTTTAAATAAGCCATCAACACTTAAAAAGCAGTAGATTGAAGCCTTAGTGGCTCAGTGGATTAAGAGACCAACTCTTGATTTCTGCTCAGGTTGTGGTCTCAGGGTGGTGAGAATGGACCCATGTGGGACCCCACTCTGAGTGTGGAGTTTGCTTGAGGTCATCTCTCTCCCTCTTCCTCTGCCCCCCCCTCGCTGATCTCTCTCTATATAAAATAAATAAAATCTTCAAAAAAATCAATAGGTTGATTTATTGTTTTCTTAGAAAACTATGATATCTAACCATGATATCTTCCCCTTTATGAATTTAAAGGGCACAAGTTTGTTTCAGTGTGAGATTGGAGAATTTGCAGGAAGTAGTTGGTTCTGAGGATGGTCCAGTTTTTGTGCTCACGTGGTGCTGCAAAAAACGGTAAATAAAAATTGATGACATTTGAGTAAAATATCTATGGGACTTTGAGAGCTTGTACTGTGAATAGCCTTGATGTCATCAGTTTTCTTTTACACTTAGAGGTTGGGGTTCTCTCTTTTGCTGAAGACATGAATTTCAATGACATGCATTGCTCCAGCATCAGCAGTGACAGGAGATTTCACCACAGTGAGCAACAATCAGCAGGTAGGGAAATGGGGGTGCTAAGCAGAGGCCAAGAACCCCACTGTATAGCACATCTGTAGGATACACTTGTAGATACCCCAAACCATTGGGGGTAAATGTGAGAGTGTTCTTGGTTTCCAAAGAGAAGTTCACAAAATTCCACGGGAAACTAATTATAATTCTTTTTTTAATTTACAGGCTGGTGTAACTTAAGAAATATTGGTTATTTCTGTTAAATTTTATATTATTATCAAATACATTTCTGATTAAAGGATTTCTTAGTTTCTAGACAATTTATATAGCAAAACAGTACCTGATACATGTACAAATATATCATCACCATTACTATTTTAGTATTATTCTTGCATTTTTAAATGTTTTATTCATTTATTAGAGAGAGAGCGCATGTGTGCTCAAGCTGGAGGGAGGGGCAGAGGGAGAGGGCAAAGCAGACTCCCAGATGAGCAGGGAGCCCCACATAGGGCTCAATTCCAGGACTTTGGGATCCTGACCTGAGCTCAAGGCAGACACTTCACTGACTGAGCCAACCAGGCACCCCATCTTCTTGCATTTTTAAGTGAAGAGAATATTTTTAAACCTTCAATCTCTGGTATAGTCCTTATATTCAGAATGTTAACCAAAACATCCACTGTAACATAGACTATAGAGGTTAGATATTAAATTGTATCATAAAACCTTTAGTGCTTTTTGAATGAAGATGACTTCAAGTCCCTAATTCTTTTGGAGTAAATTCTTACAAGGCAATACTGAATGCTTGAGATTATTTAATCAACACTTAGATTTTGAAATACTGAAGGATAACACCATACTTATTAAGATATAGTTAGCAGCAAAAAAAAA